>JABSTQ010007592.1:0-25268 GCA_013358835.2 Ixodes persulcatus
GCAATGATATGTACTGTCTGTGGTGTTAATTTAAATGCGATACCTCAAACAATTTAGACGAAAGAAAAATACCAAGTTTACGGCATAATTGCCCCTAGATACATGTTTGGACATTTCTTTGAGACTCGTCTTGAACAGCAATAATCATATCTTAAGACGACACTGACCTAGGCTATACATAGATCATTTTTAAAAGGTTTAACATCTCTACCATAAATAGCTTCGGCTATAGCGCGCTTCAAATTAAAGCACTTTACTTCAAATATGGCACAAACGACAATTGTCAAAATCCCGTCGTCCTTCCTCGCTCCTTCGTGAATTTATTTCTTTAAAACTAAGAATGCCATAACATTGAAATAAACGGCATTGTGTTTCGCCAGGAATATGGCACAGCATGTAAAAATGCGAAAAAAAATCGCGAATATACCTCACTGCTTGAATCCAAATGAAACCGCCCGCCAGTCTTTCGAAGTTCA
The DNA here is from genome assembly GCA_013358835.2 of Ixodes persulcatus. Taxonomy (NCBI): domain Eukaryota; kingdom Metazoa; phylum Arthropoda; class Arachnida; order Ixodida; family Ixodidae; genus Ixodes; species Ixodes persulcatus. The sequence goes on from JABSTQ010007592.1 coordinate 477, forward strand.
ATGAACTTCGAACTTTTTCCCTAAAAGTTTGATGTCGTCAAACTTTGACTTCTCTAAATTCGAAAGTTCGAAAATTATCGAATTTCTTAGCGTAGGAAGTTTGAAAGTTCGAAAAGCTTCGAACTTTTTAATGCAAAAAATTCGGAAGTTGGAAAATCATTGAATATTTTAGTCTATCAAATTTGAAAGTTCGAAAAGCATCGAATTTTGCATCGTATTAAGTTCGAAAGTTTGAAAAGAATCGAACTTTTTAGTGTAGTAAGGTAAAAGGTTCGTAAAATATTGCATTTCTGAACGTGCAAAGTTCGAAATTTCGAAAAGCGTCGAACTTCTTAGTTTAACAAGTTTAAAAATTCGACTTGCGTCGAATTTCTCGATATGTAAAGTTCGAAAAATTCGAAATCTTTTGAGACTTTTGAACCACTTGATTCGATCATCGAACCTTTGGTTGGAAAAAAGTTCGCGGTATCCCTAGAAGGAACCTTGGTCAGCATAGTAACAATACCCCAAACTTCAAACCCTCAGAAGGGTTTTAAGTTTAAGTTTTTTTTAGGGGTGGGAGGGTATTTCTGAAGACGTTTAACGAAATACATTTCATCCTGATTGTATCGCGATACAAAGAAACGTTCCAAACGTGTTTCGATACAGGAATGCAGATACTGGTGAAAAAAATGTGTTGCGATATAGAAATGCAAATACGAAATGTATTTCTGAAATACAATCGGATACATTTATATCGCGATACTGCCCAATTCAGGATGGGAGGCAGGCGCCGTGGGCCCGCACTCGAATGGTGAATTCCAGGGGTAGATCCGGAACGCTTTCCAAAATCCGCGAGGGAGGCAAAATTCCGCTCCGTAGGACTCTCCGAATGGACGAGCGGAAGATGGACACGCATTTTAAAACGAACCACCGATTCGCCCGAGGGCGAGACGGTCGGTCATTCAAAATGGCTTCTGCTCGGACTTGACAAGCCGACTGACGCCTCAGCCGACTGAGCTTTCCGACGACCAGTCACAACTGTCGCTGTTTAGCTGCAGAAATCACACGAAACACAGGTCGGGCGAAAATGTCCGTACCGTCGGGCCCGTGTCACAAATAACGAGGAAGACGTCCGCGTTCGCCACCGTCACATACCTTTCGGCCGCCTCGAAGCGGCGGGGCACGCACAACGATCGCCATCGGTGGAGTTCAGATTGCTGGTAAGACCTGCTTCCTTCATCTCAAACCGAAACCGAAAAATATAACGTGTCCTGGAATGCTCATGTGAATGAGGTTTCTTTATTTCTCGCATTGACTCTAATAAAGCACATTCATCGAACTCGTTTTTGAGTGTATCCTTGGTATAAAAAGCTTTGCTTCCAATATATTCCGACGAATTTGGGGAAAATAAAAAAAAAGTATTTTTGAAGTAACTGTACCTGCACCTGGGTACATTTTTAAGCACGTACCTAGGAACGTACTTGGGTACTTTCCTATGAGTAACTGTAACTGCATATTAGGTAGATTTTTGAAGTAACTTTTAGAACCCTGGTGCGTACCTCTCGTCACGATAACCACCGATCAAGAAAATAAATATGTTCGTACCTTTGTTCAAAATTCTCTGTCGCGTCTGTTTCGTGTGCTAAACAGCGTCTCTGGTCATCCACCTCAAGGTGCAACCCCATCCTTAATTAGTGTGATTCTGAACCAACAGATGCCGGTGGGATCGCCTTCCAGGCCTGTACATCAATGCGAGAAATCGTGTTTGGTGGCGCTTCGATACAGTGGGTTATTTTTCTATATCCTGAATTTGACATCCCTGGTCCCTTGCTCTCTTCTCTTCTTTTCGGGACCCTCTTTTATGGGTCTCCACGTCTCGATTGTCCTACAAAAGCAACTTTCATTTATTTACAATTCTCGCTCGTGGCTTCCAAGTACTGCGCGCAGCTAGTGAGATAGGGTATAGTTATAGCTGATTAACACGATGCATATTTCTAATGCATAATAGTTTTGCGAAATCAAGGTTTCACTCAAATAGATAACTCAAACGTACAGTTCGACGCACAATACCTTTGGCGTATTGACTCGCGAGAGATGGCCCCAACACGGCTGAGTCTGGCGGTTTTCCAGACCCAACATCTAACTTTTGCTCCCTTACCTGCTACCATTTCGCGCACATTTTGCGCCATATCGAAATGAAAGCACATGGCGAAAGTGACGTTCGTTTTCCGCTCGATGAAATTTCACGCCAGCTCGTTGTCTTAGCTGGTACCTTGAGCGTTTCACAACGGTGCAGAACGATCAACAAGAAAAAAGAAAACGTAGGATGGCATCTTTTGTACACTCATTACTTCTATAACACCGAGCCGCCTCGTATTCTTTCATTGTACTAATTTCTTTCTGCGCATTACGGCTGTTACGACGCCAAGTCCGTCTGCACTCTCAAATTCGAACTTAGGCTCAGACCAGGGACGGACCAGTTTAAGTCAGGAAAATATAATTAACACTGTAGCAAAGTAAATCTGTCATATCGATCGGAAATACGATTTGACATATTCCATCTGAACACGTACTGTGCACAGAGAATGCAATAGCGAGTCAGCGTGCAAAACGCCGCCACACAACGCTACATAACCTCTCAGCGATTTTTGAATAGCACCGAGTACGGAAAAGAGAAAACAGTTTTTAATTCACACAAACGAAGCAAATTTATCTGAAGCCCGCACACTCCGTAGGTGCAGTCTACCTAAGGTTATCAATAGACTCGACCATGTCGTTTGTCGAAACAGATAAGACATTGGCAAAAATGGTTAGACTGAAAGGCGAATCTAACGCACGCAATTACCAACCGACGGTCGCACGCCTTCAATTTCATTTCCATTTGTCACTGCGCAGCTTGGACACAATTTGGGGAGCAACACATGTTTACGTCGCCGCCCAAGGTCTTCATTCAAAGTGTAGTGCTGACCAAAATAAAATGATAACATGACTCTCAATCGCTCACCGCAAAGTATACGATTTCGAAAAGGCGGTACTGTACGTCACTTGAAATAAAAACCCAAGTTATAAAAACGAGCGTCGTAAAAAAGGGGACCGACATTTTTATTCCTACCTCCGAACAGAAACGAGCGCCACGCACTGCAACACACAGCGCAGAGGCCGGACTCGGCCACACTGAGCTGACTGACAAGAGACATACCAAGCGCGCGCGAGGGAGGGAGAAACTTCCTCAGCCGGAGAACAGCTTCACACGACACGTTTCGGGGATCTATTTCACGCAGTGGCTAACGCGGGCCTTCTCACGCTTCGATACTGGCGCCATCTAGAATTCGCGCGTTCAACCACGTCGCGAGCCGCGCGCCATCTGGTGTCTGAAACGGACGAATAAATAGAGGTACCGCGCCCTCTTAAGGTGCAACCCCACCCTTGGTTAGTCTGATTCTGAACCAACAGATGGCGGTGGGATCGCCTTCCAGGCCTGCACATCAATGCGAGAAATCGTGTGTGGTGGCGCTTCGATACTGTGGGTTATTTTTCTATATCCTGAATTTGACATCCCTGGTCCCTTGCTTGTTTTTTTCTGTACGAGCTTTCTTTGGAACGCGCACGGCTGCGCCAGTTCTTGTGCAAGGGGGCCAGTTGCCTACGCTCCGAGCTCCCGTCTCCAGCAAATGGGGTCAGAACAAAACGCGAAAATCGTCCTGAGCCAAATGGCGAGACACATGCACAACAAAACAACCAACGCGCTACAAAATAAAAAAAAAAATACCTGTGCGCCGTTAGCTCCCCGCGGCGATTTCGGAGGCCAATTACACATATTTTAATGTGATCAGATTTATATGACGGGTAGGCCCTTTTATCGTGCATGTGTATGGCTCCTTGTGGATTTCCAGAAAAACGTGGTGACGTGATAGACTTAGGTTTCTAAAAATCTAGCTTGAGGATTTAAATACCTGAAAAATCAAAACAGATTAACTATTTCTTTAGACGGTCAGGTGTTTCATTTAGGTCGCTGGGTGTTTATTTTGACCAAAACCACGAGACTCGAAAACACAAAAGATGACACTCAGGTTTAGATATTAAGTTTGGTAAACACAAAGTATAGGACTGGTGCGGGAGTCATAATAATATAAAAAAGGCCAAGGTTAAAAATTAACTCGCAGCAGAAAATGATAAGAATTAATTTTAATACGAGTTCAGTGATAAATGCAATGGCTGGCCAGGCAAAGATTCTGGGTCTGTTGATAGCGTTTGCACAGAGTTTAAGCAATATAACAATCTTAATTTGGTGATTTATGCGCGCAAGGATTGGTGTGCAAAAATAAAAAAAAAGATGCAAACGGGTAGAGTTTGACGTTATATAAAATATAGTGTAAGCATGCACATGGTATGCTGATCAAGACTGAAGCAGCGCTACAATTTACACTAGCGCTGAGCGTATCGAAAGTTAAGGGGGCATCGAAAGCTAAAGCTTGTACACATATAGTGCTCAGGCCGTTAGGTTTTAATTGTTCATAGTACTTTATTACCCTCTGATTTGGTGTAAGTAATAGACCCTTTTCAAAAGTCAGAGTCACCTTGTGGCAGTTCCATGAGCTCCAATATTGCTGCTCTAATGGCGGTGATAGGAGATCATGCCTGGCTAAATCAAGCACCCTCGATTTCGTGAGTCGAAGGTGACGTCAGGAGACCAACACCTTTTCCCCTTTCTGCTCTATGGGGGGGGGGGGGGGGATGTGGTGTATAAAACGGGAAGGGGGGTTTAATGGCTATGCGAAATGTTATTCTCCAGGCAGGGAAAAGACTCGCATAGCCAAAGGGGAGAGGGAAGGAAAGATGTGGATTGAGATGGGTTGAATAAAATATTTTGGAAGTTACAAGGGGAAAGCGCCAATCAAATCATTTGTAGGGTAGAGGGAGGGGGGGGGGGGGGGGGGAGGGGCAAAGCGTTGCTAACACACGGCTAAAACATAGTTCAAAGTAAACGTTCGATAAAACGCGCAAGTGCCAACAGTCGCTCAGGCGCTCTAAACACATGGTCAATTGCTCAAGTACAGCTCGTCGCCGCGGAGCGGCGACGAGCGGAACCTGTGTAAGGCCTTAAACCTGTGTAACATGTCGCGCTGCCGCGAAGCGGCGGCGAAACTTGTGTTTCACAGCCGCCGTTCCGCAGTTCTGCCACAACACAGTTATGTTCACTGGAGTTTTGCATCATTGTCATGTCGCAAACGTGTGACGAGATCTTTACCGGTTTTCGAATTGAGCGCGGCAGTTAGAGGCGGTCTGAAATCTCAGTCACATGCGCAAACTCGAGCACTGCACGGAATATGACCCGCGCCCGTTGCTTGCCACCAGTAGGGAATAGCAGTTCCTCTGTTGTGGACACCTGTGCCCCTGTCGCCCTAACCGAAGCTAGTAATGTTTTCCGTGCTTTCTCGTATTCCGGGCAGTGCCATAGTATGTGATTGATGTCTTCAACCTCCCCGCACGCAGTGCAGTCAGCACTGCTTCTCTGAAACGTCCTTCCAAAGCGATGCAATGTCTTCCTCGTGAACGCGCTATTAGTTCGGAGACGATGCAAAAGCGTTGCGTCTTTCCGCGTCAGTTTAGAGGTTGGGACTGGTACAGGACCTTCCCCATTGGCTGTCCCGGGATCGGGGTGTCTTTTCCTGAGATCGCGTGCGATGAGAAGGCGCGCCTCGTGGAAGCGTCGCAAGTGATGATAAGTGCCGTCAGGGCACTCACTGGCCACGAACGCCAATTCAAATATTTGTTGACGAATTGATTGGTGACGAGCGCATACGTCCGAGTGACGCAATTTTTGTGTCCAATGCGTGAACTGGGGTCGGCTGACGTCATCTTGGCCTTTGTAGGCATTGCAAAGAGGATATTTAGAACCATACACACACGGTAATAACATCATAGCACACTGACATTAATGAGCACAAAACAAGCCCAGCTACAGAAAATAAAGATTACACTATACCCGTTTTCACCTCAACAACCGAAGTAAAAAAAGTCCGGCTCCTCGCGGAGCATTACTAATTTTTCCTTTTACGAGGAGAATTAGTATATATGTAGGTGCATTTTAGATTAGATATATGTTATATAAACAAGACGTATACGTTTCAGACGCCAAAAGGATCGCTTCTTCCTCCGACAACCAAATCTTGTAAGAACTACTTCGCCCGGCGTATGAACAATGCGCAAAACGTCCTTTTTTCTTGAGGTAAAAACGAGTATATTAAGAAATAATTATGTCAGTAACTTGTTAATTACAAAGGCGAACACACCTCTGAGCATCTAACTTTAATAGTACGTGTCGATGCATTGTAATATACAGGACATTTCATATAAGTCATTTGCGCAAACGCCAGCTTGTCACTTGAAAAACCAAACAAAACAAAAAACTGCGATCAAATGAAAGTTATTGCAACGAAAGCACGTTATATCAAAATCTTCAGAACTGCCGATTCGTAAAATCGTCGATTAGTACAAAAGGTTAAAGATCGCAGGCACTTCCACGCTAAAATATGCTGTGAACATTCGGTGACTCAGGGCTGAAACAACTTCCCCTAGGCCCTACACGCGACGTATACCTTTCGTTTCGATTCTCAGAAATTCAAACTTTCAAGGAAGCTGGAAAACTTCGAAAATTTTATTCTAAAAGCTATATCGTAAAATCGTTGATTAGCACCAAACGTAAAGATCGCAGAAGCTTCTTCGATAAACGTTTTTGTGATTATGCGGTTACCTGGGGCTGAAACAACTTCCCCAAGGTCTAACATGCGACGCATACATTTCGCATCGATTCTCAGACACTCCAACGTTGAAAACAAAGCCAAGAATATGCGAAAATTGCATGCTAAAAGTCTTATTGATCCTCGAACACATCCGGGAATCCGAGCATTGCTACAGCGATATGACTGATGCTGTCGTAGGGGTGCTAATTTCCAGAGCAATCTTGCACAGAAAAGGTATGAAGTCTCATTCTCTCAGATCTTCACGTTATACCTGCGTCAGCGAAGAAGTCCGAAATCTTTAGCAAACAGTGCCACTAGCTCGCACCGAACAAACTCGCATCCACCAGCTTGGGCGCTGCCATCTTACCGGTGACATCACGGCTCTTGCGAGGTCACGTGACGAGTAGTCACTCGGTTGCTATTGGCGACGTGAGCGAACGAAAGCGTCGCTGTGGTCGGCCCACCACAATTGGCCGAATGCTGACTATGACGTCAACAAAGGATGTCTCATCGACGGAAATAAGAGGAATGTAAGAACTTCAATTTTGACAGTGTTGGTTAATGTTGCTTTGAGAGCGCTATGATTTCAGGCTTCCACTATGCCCATTACAGACACCATCGAACTTGTTGTTCACAAGGTAATGACGTCACGAGAGGTAACCGAACAAGGGTGCCACCGAAACATCTCGCCGCTAATGGGCAAAGTGCCTGCCAGCTCGGCTCGTGCATGCTATGGTACCACGTGTGACCAATCGCGGTGAGAGGCGGCACAGGGAAAAGCGTGGCGCTACTCTGGCTGCTACGCTGCCATATAGAGTGGCTCTAGCCCCTACATGGTTCTGCAGCGTGAGCTTCGTTCTTTGAACGGAGCTCGCACTCGCGCATTTCTCCACGTGCTTTGGTCTGCGGTGCCACAACACACTCGGCCAACGATCTCCCGCCACACTTGGTTTAGCCTGTGAGCTAAACCAAATGATCTACGCTTAGAGTATCGGCACTCTTTTCCCCGATATTGTTGTGGGCGTCGCCATCTTGAGGGTTAGTACAAAGCAAACGCAACTGCCGATCGTCATGATTCAAAAGTGCGACTTCCTCAGCATTAGTTTCGGTGTTAGGAAGCTCACGTAAAATTGCTTTGCTTTGCCGCGAACTATTTCAAGATTTCTGGAGGCCCGAAAAGCGTTTCCTGTGATTTCAGATAAAGCTTCATATAACTGACAACCATCATTTTAAGCACCAAGATGTGTATGAAGTGTAGCTTATTTAGTGGCTCTCGTTTAGCCCGACCGCACAGGTACAGAAAGAGAACGAACTGCTTGGCCTCGCGCTCTTGGCGCTGCTTCAGTGGTTTCATCAGCCCGTAGCGTTGGCTGCACTCCGAACTAAGATAAAGCGAAGTAAATACTCAGATCTTATCGTTTTACAAGCCAAACCAACAAAAATCACTTAACACGCCCCAATAAAAAAAAATGCGGATTTATTTTGACTAATTGGAGATCTTTTCACGTGCAACCAAAATCTCAGATTGGCCTCCGTCAGATCGCGCCCATCCCGGCGGATATTTAAACCCGACAAATATGGATTCATGGGCCAGCGCGTTGGCTCAGAGACACTCAGACGTTTTAATGTTGTGTGTTTTGTTTTTATATTATTGCCAGTTAAGAGCCACCAAGGAGGTTTTTGAAACAAAATGTAGTCGAACCATTCCGACAAGCATAGTTTGATTGCGAAAATGATTTTTACGAGTGATAAAAACATTAAAATGTTTTCGCATACGTGGCGGAATCTGAAATGGCAGAATCCATTTCATGGCGCCCATTTCATTTGGATCGCGTCGGGCATGTGTACCGACCATGGAGAATAGAAGGGTAGGAGAGGGCATGACGTCAGACGCGTAGCCTCCACAAGCCATGCTCTCTTGACGCCTCGCCTCTTTCTCATTTTCCTCCTTACTCTCCTCACTTATCAGCCCAACATGACCAGATCACGTGACCGTAGCTAGCCTTCGTCTAGCCTTCGATCTGATAAAACCTACCGGACGGAGCGCGCGCAAGCCTGCAAGGAATCCTTCTACAATCAACCATCCATCTCGCACGTGACATGTCACGCGCACAAATCGCCAGAGAGATCTGTGGTCACGTTGGGCCGAATATCGTTTAAACTTTTTATGACTAGGCTTCACCAATATTGCAACGTGCGCCCTCCTATACTCCGTTTCACCTTATGTTGTACCGCAGCAAAGGCTAGAAGCGCGAGCTCACAGCGTTGGCAGCTGCCCTTAATGCACGAGTGCTTGTGCCGCCATGTGCCCTAAAGCAAGGAGCTCGCGCTTGTAGCCTTTCCTGCGGTACACCATAAGACCTTTTTCGCATAACCTCAAACCAGCCAGTAACTGACGTACCCTCGACCTGGTGCATTTTTGGATTGCCCGCTGGCACAGGGTATGCAACCGCCAAGGGTATGGGCGAAAAGGCTTAAAAACGGACGTCGTGCATGAGTTAGTTCCGAGTGTTCCTTTTTACCGTGCTGCAATTTCCGAAAATCTATGGTTGTCTGGCTACCACTGCGTGGTCGTGGGATGAATAAATAATTTTAAAAAGCATAAGAGCAATAGCATAAAGTGTGCCATGAGCACAAGAAGCTGCAGCACGAGTGTGGCTGCAATGTTATCGAGCTTCGCATTTTCCCCAAGAATCCTTATTTATGAAGTCAGTCGATTGCGAGCTTGAATCGCGAGAGATTCGTATCAGACTCAACGTCACGTTTAAGCTCACGACCACTTCGTCTACGAGAAGAGGACCGATTTTAATTCCCGGTGCAGGTGGTCCAATTAGGTTATCACTGCAAGCCCCATGGTATGTGAAAGGTATGAAAAAGTCTACATGCCACCACTCAAGATGGAGCTATCAAATGCCGAGAGCTTACCTGCATAGACTACATTAAACTGCTCATATATACTTCGCTGTGGAAACTCAATCAAGACACCCCACCGTCTTCGTCCTCGTTCTCTCGAGGAGGCAAGGTGATGGCCTGTGAGTAGCCAGCTGGATTCAACCGGACAAGCTCCAACCAAGTTATTGCAGCCGACCATAGCCAAGTCTAGCCAAGTTCCCCCCATACCCACACCGTTGCCTACCCAGATAGCTGTGCTGCCAGAACTAGCCGGTATTTCTTTTTCTAAGCCGCTAGACGGCGTCGTCGGCGTCGCAATTCTCAAGATGGCGGCGCCGTTCAGTAGAATGCGCCAAAAAGTAGCTGTGGTGCACCCGCAGCCTCGCGCTTGTTGTTCTGACATCTCTGGCTCGCTCACTGCGGGCATCCAGGCATCTGGCACTCTGAAGCCTGGTTCAGACAGTTGCGTTTGACTGCGTTTGACTGCGTTGCGGCAGCGAGAAACTAGGACATTCCTCCTGCTCATAGCGCGAGCCAAGAGATTCCTTAAATTGGGTTCCACGCTTCATACGAAGCACAGATGTGCCGGTGACTGGCTTTCGGTTCTCGCCGCAACGCAGTCAAACGCACTCAACCGCAAGTGTCTGAACCGGCCTTGACATCTGGCGCTTTTTCTGTCTTTCACGTGGCGTTTCAAGCAGCACACGACAGGAAATGCACATCAAGCTGTTCTTGAACACGTGTCGCCATCTGTATTTTATATTAAGAAACTGCGATTTGCCGTAACTGAATGGCGAAAGTTTGAGGTCTAATAACATTCTTGACGTATAACATATCACTCTGGGAGTTCTGGAAAATGTAATATCAAAGGATGCTTAATAATTTAATGTCTCGTAATTTTAATTAGTTGACGTGATTCCGTTTTTATAGCAGCCTTAAATAATACCAACTTAAGTTTGTTTTTTATTTTAAAATATACATTATGTGTACTGTTTGTTGCTTACATTTTTCATTCATTATATCCAACCGAACGCTCACGTAAAATATCGTGGATGATGGGACGTTATAACTTGAGAAATAAGTTTTTTCAATATTAGAGACTGGTCTATTAAAGGGTAACTGCAAAAAAAAAGGTGCGTTTTAAACACCCTAATTGGGACAAGCAAGTCACAAAATAAATGTTCAAAAAAAAAAAAAATTTAGCAATATTTACGCCAGAGGACGTAATTTAGTCGGAGTCAGAACCTCTCCACATTTGAAACTCCCGCTCTTTCAACCCCCGTGGAGGAGAAGTACGCCCGACCCTCACCCTTGGATTCGCTCTTGGGTTGACTTGGCTGTGGAGTTGAACGACGCAGCGTCGCGACTTCCGGTAAGATCTGGCAACAACGCACGTTAAACATTGCACCAGTATTGTTTTGGTTTGACGGGACACAAAAAACTGCGCGGTTGGCGACCACATAGCGAAGACGTGACCTGAGAAGTGCCCCTGTGATGTTCCGGAAGACGGAAAGTATCATTCGTAATCGTCGTGTGTGCTTTGAAAGCGAAGGGAGTCACAGGGTCCACGAGTGCGCAACCACAAGCCAACGTTCACGACAGCGCAGCATTGACTTCGGCGATCTCGTTCTGTTTGGTGCAACACGGCGATGCGACAATGAACTGAAACGTTCGTGATGTGTGCGGTGCGGTGCTTGGAAGTAGACACGCACAATAACACGGAGCGAAAATTGGTTGTTGTGGGGTTGAGGTTCAACGGGTTCAGTCCCGTCGTCATCAGCTGATCCAGTCAAACTGGTCCGGGAGGACGCAGCGAGCGTTTTTAAAGGGATTCAGAATCGAAACTTGAAATATAGAGAAAACATCAAGAAATGAGTTCAATATGATCAGCTAAGCCTGTAATGAATAATCGCACGGTCGTATTTTGAGCAGATGGCTATATTTTTGGTTCTAAATGCCGGGATTTTGGCGAGCGCTTCAAAAACAGCCATCGAAGAGCGCGATGCATCTCGGGAAATCCGGCAGACGTCTTGACGTCATCATGCCTCGGAGGACCAAGCGTACCGTAGTGACGAGTTTTGCCACTTGGAGGCGTCAACGCGTTACAATCTCGCTTTGTCGAAGTACCCGAGGGCTGTAGATATCGCGGAGCCGGCAGAGCGCAGAGCCGCAGCGGCCGCAGAGGTGTCAGAGCCCTCAGAGCTGCCTCAGCTGCCTTGAGTGTGCGATGGCGGGTCAACATGACGAGAGTGGTGGCAGCGGCAGTGGGTACGATGACATTAGCGAAGACGAAGACGTCAACAGTAGTGATGGGACGAATCACCGGAGATTCGGATTCGGACAGATTCGGAGATTCGTCAGGTTCGTCGCTGGTTGCAGACGGCAGCGTGAACCTTGTAAACCTCGCGAATGCGGTCAGTTGTGTTGTTTTTTTTGTAGGTACTGTTATTGCATATAACCAGATTTCGTCTTGTTTACTTCAACGCTCCCAGGTCCAGCTGAGCTGATTGGTGTAGTTAGCATAGGCCTAACCAATGCACGGTCTCGGTTTCTGCGCGGTGTATTATTCATAATGTGGCGCAGCGCGCAATAAATATATTCAGGCAAGGAAATGATTCGTCTCCTTCTCCAGAGCTGCGTAAGACGCGAGAGCGATAAAAAGTGTCGCTAGTTCCAACTTCGACCGCGTACCGGCACCGGCGAAGAAAAACGTCACACTGTCGTTTCTCCGTTCCCGGCAGCAAGGTTTGTATACGTGAACTTTATTTGATGAAAAAGAAACAACACAGGGGTGTCCAACGCAACTTTATTGTTCAGAAACAAACACTAACTAATTCAGATATAATTAACTAGAAAGGTACAAATGCAGTACAGGAGACTGTGATAGTACGGCGCAAGGCCCGTGTTCCGATAACAATACCGCAGTGGACACACGTTGAAGATAATCGAATCGAACATACTCACTTGTGTGGTGTGTGCTACTGGTGCTATTTTGACCGTAATTATTGGCACGAAATGTCCTTCTGCCGAACAGCACGTACGGCATCGATCTCTTGCGGGGGGACTGCTGCGAACCTTGGGCGAGCACGGTCGACGACGTCTCCGGTCTCCGGGAGGCCCGGAGTACGAGAACGTGATCTTCGCGTAAACATCACCTCGCTCCGTCGACCCGCCGCTGCACCGGCTGCACGTCCGCCGAATCCCGCCGGGCTGGGGCGGCCACGCCAAGCCTGACGAGATCCACGAGGAACTTATCGCGCTTGTGTTTCGCCACAAGGGCAGCCGCGGTGGTCACTGCCATGACCCCGCCGACAACGCCGGAGGTTCCTCGTGCCCAAGAAAGTCTCTTCAACCCGCCTGCCCAAGAACCGACTGTCGCCGAACCTCCCGGGCGATGGAAACATGCGCACGCGTTTGCGCGTCGCGCGAGAGCTGAAACCACGGTGGCTCACTTCGTTTTGGCTCTTTCCACCAAGACGCCTCGGTATTGCGTTCAGGCCTAGGCAATCTATACCAGTGAGTGGACATACCGCTGTGGCGCTGCTTTCAGAGGCATGTTGTCGTCACGACATTCCATTGAAGCTTCATAACCAACTACCAGGTGGTTTTTGATTATCGTTTAATTCACTTTAAAATATGTTATCTTGCGTTTTCTAGCGCAATATTTATGTTTCTGTGGTTCTACTGCTACCTGCGTCGTGTTGAAACAAAGAAATAAGCTCCAGAATTTGGTTTCCGTACCCCTTTAAAAGTAAATCTTCCTTCGTTCCGTTTCAAAATGTGGAGGATTCCCGACGCATACCGTGAGTAAAAAGCTGCGGGCATTTTCAACAAAATTACGTCGATTTAATTCAACAATGGACTCCGAATTGTCCTAAATCTGCCGTTTTTATGCTTCGTGTTGTTGGACTGTGCATTTGCACAGCGACGTGTTGCGCTCATCGTACAGTGTGAATAAATTTGGGCAAGATTTCCTACCTGCCCACAGATGCATGAACTGAGACCATTTTTTACCTAGTGAACATAGCGTTTTTTTTTTTATTTTGGGAAGAGGCGTTCTGCATTTATTACGGTACAATCACTTGAGAGTTCAGAAATTGGGGAGGGCGAGCAAGCTTTCCGAACTTTGTCTCTTTGCTCTCTGGCGCTGCCCCTAGTTTCAAGTTGCAGTTTCAGTAGACATACCAACTAGCAGCCAGCAGGTACAAACTGCTCTAAAGCAGGTAAAATACTGGGAAGTCGGGACGGTGGGGACTCCGTGTTTCGCGCCTTTCGCAAGGTGACTGGGGAAGTGCTTTTGCAAGGTACGCGGAATATGCAACCGATTTTGTTATGCCCGTCGTTTGCGTCTCTCCAGCAAAACGAATAAGATAATCTACAAAGCCGCAATCACAAGCCAAGATTTACGATAGCAGTACGCATTCATTTAAACAACTTTACGTAAGATGGTTCGGAAGCCGAGAAAAAAAAATCTGTCGGCTAACGCAGAATTCGGACGTCCGAAGGCTTCTGCGGACAGCTATTACGTTGTGCCAGGTTCTTTACGTAACAGCTGTATCTAGTCGCGGACATCTAGTCGACGGCCTCCGGAGCGATATGAAGAGAACGTAACTGGACACGTTTGTCGCTACGCGAACGCCCGATTGCCTCCCGCCAAATAGCATTCCTTTCGGGGCGACGTGATTGCTGGAAGGCTCGCTGTTGGGATCACTCATCTGACATCTCCGATAAGCCAGCATTTGCACGCGCAAGCGCAAAAAAAAAAAAAAGAAAACACGCTAAGCAAGCAAAGAGGAAAACGAAAGAACCGCGCTATGAAGGCCAAAACCCCGTGTCGCTTCCTATCACTAACACCTGCGACAGCTGCTAAACACACACTACTTCACTTCAAGAAGTTTCACTCAAGCACCTGGGTCAGCACGCAACACTGATCACTTCGGCGAAACGACTAGTCGAGATAGGCGAGACAGGCATGAGCAGAGTCTTCGGCGGCCAAGAAAGAATGACGAAGCTTTTGTTTGTTATGGTATGAATCCAAACGAAAGTGCCCGTCTTGTAAACCTTTTGTAAAGAATAATAACTGTCATCATATGGGTTATTCTTTAAACGTAAAAAATGGCGCTCAAAAGGAAATTACAACATATAACAAAGGTTTAACAAGCAAGATCTAAGCTGTCAATCAATCTCTTAGCCATTGAGAAGTATAGCAGCCAATCGGTGCTAAACGTCACGAAACACCAACTTTGTGGCGAACGGACGAAATAGCCGCAAACTAAAATCGGTCTCACGCAATAAATATTGCTGTAAAATTTTTTTTTTCTCGCGGAAAAATTGTTTTTTGACATGCTCGTCCAAATTAGGCAGTTTTTTTGAAAAAAAGAAGACTTTTTTCTTTGCAGTTACCCTTTAAATGCTGAATAATAACTTAACAACTAATAATATTCGTAATATTGAGACATTAAAGTATTGCCAAAAAACAGCTCTTTGATCCGACATTAACTTTATGATTGTAGGATACATAGAAAAAGTTATAAACCGCCAAAAAAGCACCAAAACGTCATGCACGCTGGGGTTGCACCTTAAGGGTGGAATGGTTCATGATTTTGTTTAAACATTCTGGTTGGGGCACGTTTGCCAAGGAATTAATTTTCCGCGAAAACAAACAGACTTTAGATTGATTGATTGTAAAACGTTTATTCGTCGAAAAAAGCTTGGTGCTATGAGATCGCGTTAAGTGGTCGGGAGTACGTAGCCCTCGACGACTTTGTCAGCCCACTCCGCCGCCAGAACTTGGGTTCTGGGATCAGAGCACTGGCCAGCACGGTCTCCCACCGCTCGAGAGAATGATTTGTAAGTAGGTCACCCGGGGTGGCTCTATTCTGCAATCCCCTTCTCCAGGGATTATTTTCGTCATTCTTGTCCAGCTCGCTTGCACCTTTGCATTTAATTGCATTATAAGGATATGGTCGCAGTTGGCTCGTTGGCCGCAGTGTTTACAGTTTGGGTTGTACTGGTCAGGATAGATGTGCGCGAGTAGTGAAGGGGAACGATCGCGTCTGGAGACGACGCCACGTAACCTCCTGTTCTTTAGTCAGACTTTTGTGCGGGGGGAGAGAAAGTTCTCTCTAGTTTAAAATGATTGGTTAGGTCATGATATGTGATCATGGAGTCCTCCGGGGAGTTCAGGAAGCCAGACTCATCCACTGCCCGGTCGACGAAACCTCGGGCAACTTTAGAGCAATATTGACGGCGCGAGGTTTATTTCAACTTCTGTGCGCAAACTCCGCGATGTCACGGAATGGTCATACACTCTTTCCACCTCAACGAGATGGTCATTCACTCTCTCCGTCTAAAGTGATGGCCAAGCCGATCCACCTCTCCTCCACGCGCCGGAACTGCCGAGAGAGAAAACAAGTGGAAATTGAGTTGACTACCGACTCAATCGCGTCTCGCGCCGTCGATATTGCTCTAAAAAATTTTTTTTTTGTAAAATTTGTTTTTCGGCACGCGTGCCCCACCCAGACTGTTTAAAAAGGAAATGCATTTCTTTTGTGTTTTTTTTAAGGCCGATTAAGACACTTGCGTCGAGTCCGACCGACTGAAATATCAACGGCTCGCGACGTGCGGGTTGCTATGGCAACAGCTGCGTCGACTCCAACAAAACCAGTTTTTACCCCGTTTTGTTGGAGCCGACGCAGCTGTTGCCATCGTCGCAAGCCGACCGTTGCAGTCAGACCGAGTCTGACTGCAACAGTCGCGCTTGTTCGGACTCAACGCAAGTGCGTGAACCAGCTTTAATGCTCCACTGCGGGCACAACGGCTGGGCCAGCGAATTCGACCGCCATCTTGCATTTTTACCGAGTCGTCAACGGTGTTGGCTGCGCTCTGACCTCCCCGCGCGCTCTCATCTCCCCCTCTCCCTCAGTTTCTCGGCGGGTTGCTAAATTACCCAAGCATCGAGGTAGATTCTCTGAATGTAGGTGTACGCGCCGCACTTTCAGGCGCCTGGAGTAGTAACTGGGCGAGGCAAAACCATAGAGTTATTATAATGTACGCTAGAGGTTCAACTGGCGCTAGTGTCTATGCGACTTCCGGGAGGCAAATTGAAGCAGACAGCAACCAGTCTACTTTTGCGGTGCTCCTGTGCATTCCTATGGGAAAACGCGCATGGATTTTGTCTCTTCGCCGGAAAATAACATGAATAACTTTTATTATTTCGGTTGTACCGGATAGTACGTACCTTTAATGATATTGTAAAAATGTAATTGCTTTAATTACAGCATTTTTCTTTAGCATTGAACGATGTTACGCTTCGCTATATTTCAGGCCCAAACCTCTGTTTCATGGCAGGTATGTAAAAACGAGAGACGATTCTGAGCTAAATAACGATCGAAAGGGATGTAGAGTGTGTTCAAGGTTCGCTAGCATTCCGGTGGCGCTTACATATTTGTAATATGCCCATCCTGTCACTCTATGAATACGACTCCGTCGTGCATTTCCACGATCGGTTAAAGAACATTCGAATGTAAAAAAATAAAGTACGTGGGCTACGAAAGGTGTGTCTTTTTGTTATTTCCTATGTCAGGCAGTTTTTATCGGGCACCTGTTTTTGGCTTCTCCCTATTTGCAAAGATTTGGAGCGTGCGGGTAATGCTTTGAACCCAGAAGAAGCATCTTCGCACATATTCATGAGTAGAAACAATCAAGCAGTACTTATTTATTGAAAATCAGACTATATTACGTGGCTTTCAATTTATTTTGATCGTCTGCATGCACAAGGAGTCACTTATCCAGTGTTAGTGCGTAGTTCTTGCCTTCTCTCTCAGTTTTCCAGATGTCTGTCGTTCGTTTGGCACGTATATCCCCCATGCTAGAAAAGCGCCGACGCCGTGTTCGCGCTAACAGTGTCCGACAGTGCACATAAATACATGTATGAAGCCGTTTTAGCACCGTTTTTCATGCCACGAATTTAAAATAAAAACGCCGTAACTGACCAATTATTTCGTCCGCGTGACTGAGAAATGTTCCAATGTGCCTAATACGCACGAATTATTCGTGATATTTGCTCTTATAATCGAGCGCAGAGAGAAAATGCACTCGCTTTTTCCCATTGAAATGCATTACCGGAAGTCGATTTCGGACTGGTTGCTGTCTGCTTCAATTTGCAGCAGCACACTAGCGCCAGTTGAACCTCTAGCGTACATTATAATAACTCTATGGGCAAAACTTGTCATGGCACCTTTTCAAGCGGACCGAACGCCTATTGGCGACGTGCACGACCGAAAGTGTCACTGTGGTCGGCCTTCAACGATTGGCCGAACGCTGACTATGACGTCAGAAAAGGATTTATCATCGACGGAAATAAGAGGAATGAAAGAAATTTAATTTTGACGGTGTTGGCAGTGTTGCTTTGAGAGCGCAATAATTTCAAGCTTCCACCATGCTATTTACAAACACCATCGAACTTGTTGTTTGCAAGGTAATGACGTCACAAGGGGGAGCCATAGGAGCAGACTTGTACACGTTACTGAAAAATAGTAAGGAATTACAGTTACAATTACTCAAGGCTAAATTGTAATTTATTACAATTACAATTACCCTCCCATAAAAGTAAGGGACCGTTACCCCCAAAAGTAATCCGTTACTTTCGTGGCGTTACTTTCAAAATTTTTGTCCTCGAGTAAGAAACAAAGGGAAGAGGGTTATTCAAGTTCTTATTGTTGCCACCTGTTCCATTTATTGACCTTGAGTATTTTGAGCAACAGCTGACTCTCGAAAGTCTCGTCAGACATTTTGGGTTATTTCTTACTGAAGATGTCGACTGATACGCTAAACACACTTTGAACTGAGGCACTGGATGGGAGTGCCATATTCTGCCTCCCGAATGCTTCATGCTCTGCATTGAGCTTTTTCCAGAGAAGCAATGGAAGTACTATTTACCTCGAAGATAGAGCAAAGCTTCGTCCTTGGAGCCGTAGCCTGATATTCGAGAGTTTTAGTAGAGTTAGTAACAGTAAGGTGATAATTAAATAATAAATAAGGTTTGGCTTGATATTCTTCTTTCTTTGGTTCTGAACAGGTCTAGCCTCGGTTGAGACGATGGTGAATAGGAAAAAGTTTGCAATATTTAAATATTAGTAATCGAGAAGAAAAAAAAAAACAGGACACTCATAACAACAATTAATTAGAACGTTGGTTAAAACAAGGAAATGTAAACGCACGTTTGCCATGTGTACCTTTCTTGATGCCGTTCAAAAACGCATGGAGCACGGACCGACCGCATTTACTCCGGTGTCCTCCAGATAGACGTCCGCTGATGCCCCGGGCAGCGAAGGGCAGAGAACTAAGTAAGCCGCACTATGTCCCCACTCAGGAGTTCCACTCTCTCCTCAAGCCCAGAATGTCAAGTCTACGTCAGCCACCATTATGTTTTATTTGTAAAAATACCTGCTTGAGATAAGATGCGTCCTGCAGGGGTAAACACAGGAATAAGAAAAAAGAAGACTATTACCATTTTCGAAGTGCTCGCAAAAAGCTGACTCACAAAAGGGGTAACTGAGATGCAGATAACCTGACTGGAATTCACAAATAAAGTGGGCCAACCCTAGAAGTTGGACTACAAAAAAACTAAGTAGCTTTTAAAACAGGGTCAAATAAGGTGAAAGAAGCAGAGAAAAATACATTCTGTTTTCTAAGAGAAGATGATAAGTGTGCATCGACGAACGAGGATGCTTGTGGCAATAACACACACCTTCACATATTATCACATCTCTTTTAGCGGTGTTTAGGGTAGACGGAGCGTTGTCTCGTGTTGTGACATTATGAAAATGGTCGTAGTCACTATAACCGAGAAGGACATTGTTAATTCTTGTCTGTGCACTTACCGCCTTGAGCTTCTCGAAGAGGCATACAATCACTTGGTGTCTTCTTATCCCCGCCTTCGATCGCAAAGAAAAAACAGACACCAAAAAAAGCGGATATAACTTGTCCACCCCCCCTTTTTTTTTTTGTAGAAATGTTTATTTGGATCTTTTGGCATTGTTGTTAGGGTCTAAAAAAAATAAATTCAGGGGCTTGGTGTTGGAAAAATAGGCTTTGCGGAACTGAAGAGTGCCAAGCCTTCCTTTGCGCTGGTCGATTCGCGTGACAGTGTCACTGCGCTCAAGTTTACCAAAATGAGAACGACCTTTTCTTTAGAAGGGGGGGGGGGGGGGGGCTGGTCCTGAAAAAATAGTAACGGATTACAAGGAATTCGTTACGTAAAAAATGTAAGGGAATTACTTTAAAATTACTCTAGAAAATATGTAATTATTCCGTTACTAAATTACCGATAAATGTAAGGGATTACAAGTAATTTCGTTACTTGTAACGGATTACGTACAAGTCTGCATAGGAGGGCGCCACCAAAAGATCTCGCCGCTAATTCTAACACGAGCTTTGAAAAGCAAGCTGAGCATGCGGGCCATACGCACGGATTTCTGTGCCGTAGCCAGAAATTTTCTTTTTTTTTTTTTTTTGGGGGGGGGGGGGGTGGCGTCTTAGGTGGCTGTAACAAATACTTGACTTGGGGTGAGGAACGGGGGGAGGGGGGAAGGGGGAGGACGCAGAAAATGGGAATGGCTGGAAGCAATTTGGGCACTCGTGCTTAAATTGGCCTGGAGTATACACGAACTCAACTCTCTTACGTCACGGCGCGGTGGTGGCGCGTCGAGCGCACTTCAGGTCTGTGGTTGTGGGCGAAAGTCACCATCCGAGACGTGCCTTTCTGCTTTGTTTTGAAGGAAGCCAGACAAAAACCTGCCTTCTCGTCAAAACGCCGCGACTGGGTCTGTACCAAAGGGGTCGAGAAAGGTTTGAAGGTAATTTTTCATGTGCTCGGTTCGTCCAAGAACGTGAATAAGTGCCGTGAAAAGGGAAAACCAGGCGCCGTCGGACCACGATTGCTTGGGCGGGGAGCAATTCGGGTTGAATTAACGGAACCTTGTGGTCATCAGATTCATTTGTTTTGTTTCAACATGAACGTCGGAAAGCCGTCAAGTTATACGGACCACCTGCAGACTACGTTCAGTGCGTTTTCAAGTTCAAACGGCCGCCTGATCGTTCGAACAGTCGTCTGCTCTTTCAAACGTTTCTGCTTGTCGTCTGCTCTTCCAAGCGACACCGGCCCGTTGACCAAACGTTGAACCGGTAATTGCGATAAGAAGTTAGTGCGTCCTCAAAAGACTTTTAAGTTTGAAGGTTGGCTGAGATAAGCAGGCTCGGTGTAAACAGTAGATACAAGGAGATGTTCATCATTGTTACCAGTGATCATCACCGACTTGTTATGCCTGATTCACTTGGTCCGAATCTGCTTGCGATTTTCAGTATCGACATCGACTATATCAGCTACGGCTCACGATTTTGCACCTCGAGCGACGTCGCGACTGAAAATTGCGAGCGGAATCTCATCACGCGAATCAGGCTTTATATATTCTGCGGCGTCCACGCGGAGTGAATCGCCGCATGTTACCTTATTTACGCAAAGTTTTGCGGTCTAACGAGCATCGTTAATTTCGCTGAAGCCGCTCAAGTAGTCAGACATTGTCAGGAAGATGAAGAATCAACAATTTCAACGCGAGAAAGGGCACGGGGACTCGCACCGACGCCGACAACACCGCATTTGAATGGTTTGTTTATGGGCAACGGAAAAGTTCTTGCCCACACTCCATCGCGCATGCGCGGCGCCGGTGGCGTCCTCTAGGGGCGCTCCGGTTTGTTTGTAAACATGAGTTGGTCTATACACCAGCTCATGTTTCACTCTCAGAAAAGAAGGGTATGATTCTTACACCCCTTGTCCCATATACGACACCCCAAAACTTAATTTTGACGTTCAGCGCGCTGGCGTCGAGCGGATGGCCTCAACTTTTACGTGGTGCTTGAGAACGGTGAGATATACTTCATTAAGCACCTAAAGTACGTAGAAAAGACCGCAGAAGAAAAACACTGAGGTTTTGCAGTAATTCCAAGAAAACCCCGATTACTTTTTTGTGGTCAATAACACATACATTTGCTATTTTAATAAGTATTACCACTCGGCTATCAAGCCGCCTGTGAAAGTTGGGAACGTCGGTTTGACGTCAGCGCGCTGTACGTCGAACTGAAGTTTTAGGGTGTCGTATATGGGACAAGGGTGTTACAAACAAACCGGAGCGCCCCTAGCGGCACGCCACTGCCGATGCGCATGCGCGATGGAGTGTGGGCAAGAAGTACCGCGTCAACAAACCATTAGGAATGTCACGTTGTCGGCGTCTGTGTGAGTCTCCGTACTCTTTTTCGCGTTGGAATCGACGATTCTATGTCCTCATAGCGATGGCTTACCACTTTCATCGCCTGAGCGAAATTGGCGAGGCTGGTTACGCCCCAAAACTCTGCACAAATCATTTGAGGCGCGGCGATTCATTCGCCTGAACGCCGCAGAATGGACGCCAAAACCACGATGAGATTCTAATCGCTATTTTCGGTTCCGACGTCGTTCGTGCTGCAAAAGTGTAGACGGTAGCGGCGATGATCGACGTTGATACTGAAAATCGGAAGAGGAAACACACCAAGTGAATCAGGCGTAACAAGTTAGTGATGGCCACTGCATGGTATCAGTGATCAACATCTTGTGTCTACTGTTTACACCGAGCTTACTTGGAAGTACTTTGAATCCTTCAACTGCTTCGTATCGCAATCAGCGAGTCAACGTTTGGTCTACGGGCCGCTTTTGTTTGAACGAGCAGACGACAAAAAGCAGACAAGTTTGATAGAGCAGACGACAGTTCGAACGATCAGGAAGCCATTTGAACTTGAAGACGCACTGAACCCGCGGGTGGTCCAGACAACTTGGCGGTTTTCCCTCGTTCATGTTGGAACAAAATAAATAAATTTGACAACCACAAGTATCCATGAATTCAACCCAAAGGGTTTCCCGCACAAGCAATCGTAGTTTGACAATGTCTGGTTTGCCCTTTTCACGACTCATATCCACGTTCTCTGACGAACGGAGAAGAAAAAAACACACAAAAACTGATCTTCAAACCTTTCCCGACTTTTTTGGTACAGCCCCCGTCGCGGCTTTTTGACGAGAAGGCAGGTTTTTGTCGGGTTCCTTCCAAAAGAACGCAGGAATGCATGTCTCGCACGGTCACTTCCGCCCACACCCCAGACCGGAAGTGCGCCCGACGCGCCACCACCACGGCGTGAAGTAACATAGTTGAGTTCGTATATATATATAAACTTTCAAATTTGAATCAGATTTAGCATGCAGATACCACAAGGGGACATGTATGATTAAACGATCGAAGGTATTTGAGGCTGGCACTACTGTTGCTGGCAACATGCAAAAGGAAAGACTTTATCTTCTTCCGAGCACTGGTTTTCGTGTAACTGGTAACCCAGGAAAGAAGAAGAAAAAAAGATGCGCCTCAGGCGAACCGTGATAATTCTATTGGCGACGTTAAGTATATTTTCTAAAGCCATCGACCTCAGTTCGAACGGCATCAGTATGACTGCTCTCCACGCCACCAGGCTGACACCTATCGTCGGCGAGCGACTGCGACTCAACTACACACTTGAGACCAAGGTCAGCGTCCTCGTTGAGTGCTTCAAAGACTCCGAGCCTACGTCATCCTACTACGTCCTTGTACCAGGCCAGGACAGCATCAGCCTTAACAGTTCTTTAGACATCAGCTCAATCAGACTTCGGGACACAAGCATCTACGTTTGTCAAGCCGGTCTTATCGACGAAGGTCCTTCCGCCAGCCTGTCCTGGAGCGTCGACGTCCAGCCAAAGCTCCCGGCGTGCATCCCAAGGGATGCCTGCACCGAGCTAGACGGCCACAGTTGTGCTGAGGACCGTTGTTCTTGCGCGTCGTCAAACGAGGCTTTTTTCTCGAAAAAAGGACGACGTCAGTGCAGGCTCCAGGGCGTTCTCATCCTCACAGCGAGGATCAGGAAGCTGCCAAACGCGATTAGCGATCCCCTCGAGATTGGCTACTACGTCGTCACTTACGGAGACACATTCGTCTACTGGATCACGGACAGACTAGAACGAAGAACAGTTTCCAAACTGTTCGTGGACGGCCATCGGCGGGTCTTTAACGGCGTGTACCTGGTGCGTCGCCACGACTTCACGTTAGGCAAGAGCCTCACCGTGGAGGCTTGCTTGTCGGGCACCTCCATTTGTAAGAGCGTTGAGGTAGACATCCCGAAGAAGGTGTCCGGAATAGGCGACCCCTGCGCGAATGATGCGGAGTGCAGTCGCGTCAACGGCTTCTGCCTCAAGGATATCTGTACATGCACCGACAGCACGGGTAAAGAGTTCGGTCGCTCCCTCGCGGGAATATGCACCCTATCATGCGCGGATCATAGGAGCTGCCAGTATGTGAAGCACAGCTTCTGCTTCGCTGGAGTGTGCGAGTGCTCGGCGGGGTACCACTTCTTCAATAGGACGTGCCTCCCGGACCATTGCACCGCGGATGCGGACTGCCCAGGCCAACGAGACCTGCGTGTCCGGAAGCTGCCACTGCCTGCCTGGATACATGGTCGAAGACGCTAACTGCAAGGCGGCAGAATGTCTAAGTAACCGGGACTGCTTCTGGAAAAACAGCGAGTGTGTGTCGGGTAAGTGAGAAAACAAGTCGATTGGAGTTTCTGAGCATGTTAGTTTCTTTAGAACAGAAAATGGTTGTCGAGCATATTTGAAAAAGCAGACGCGATTTGCTAGACTGTATTGTTCGATTTCTTGGTTAGTTCACTCAATTTTTGGTGTTTATTATTACTTAAGAAGTTCAAGAAATACGTTTCCTTGTAGCATGAACTTACGAAGATCGAGCTGAGTATACAGATATGGATTGCCTCAAAGTGATTTAAGAATACAGTACTAAACTAATTATGAGAGCGTATAAGTTGATTCGTGCTTTATTAATAAAGCCTGGTTATATTATAGTAACTAAATCCGTCGTGTCTTTCTTGTGTGAATACGGCCGTTATTATAATTTCTTTAATCGGGTATGGCCGGACAATTCAACAGTGCCTTTGGAAACGGCCCAGCAAGAATCACGCCATTGCAAAGAGAACTCTTCAGTCCTCTCCTTTCCACGAAGACGCGCACAAATATCGTAAAGCGTACTTATTTATAGAAAAAGAAACGTCC
>JABSTQ010007593.1:0-23631 GCA_013358835.2 Ixodes persulcatus
CGAACGGTTTGGTCAAAGAGGAGCTTGATTACGGGGTGTTCACTCACAGTCACCAGATAGCCAATAGTGTCATCCCAAACAATTCTTCCAGCACGCTCCCAACTACCACGCAATGAGCCAAAGCCGCCGCTCCAGGAGTCCCCAACCCAAGGTGCATTTCCCATGGTTCCCGTTAGTTTTGTTGGGATACCAGGGCTAAGTGGCCAATAGGAGCAAAGTCACGTGCTCCTATTGTTCGGGGGTTCGAAGATGCCCACCCGTAGGAGGAGGGGGGGGGGGCCGTCCCATCGGGATACGGTACTGCCCTCTTGCTGGCGCCCCCCCGTGGAAGCATAAAAGCAAACAGATGCACGTGCCACGCCAAGCGTTCGAAACCACGATTCCCACAGTACTCTCGCGACTTTCAGAAAACGGGAATTCGCAACTTCACTTTCCTTCCTTTTGTTTTGACTGCATCTTGGTGCGGCAGCCGACCAGCTTTATTGGAGATATGAATGTTCCTGTTTTGTTAAATGTATGTCCCTCCCTGCCACAGCCCAGCAGTGTGTAGAAATGAAATAAATACATAAATAAATGAGGTTGGTACTACGGTCACAGACACAATGAGAATGGCAGGGCATCCCCTTTTGACCCCCAGCCTCCAGCACGCTCTCGCTGCCTTCTATTGTGCTTTGGCTGCAAGTGCACACTCAAAGCACATGAGACACGGAAGCACCATCGAAGGCGCTGGAGGTAGGACAACTTAAAGACCTCCCTGCCGCTGTCATCCTGTCAGTGACCAGAGTTCTTCTTCGCTTTACTTTCCAAGAAAACGCCGGCGTAGTGCATTGCATAAAAATAAAAATAAAGTTGACAAGCACTCAAACGACTTGAGCGCCTCATACCAGAAACAAGGATGCCCCACCTATTGCCTGCTTTCTTTTTCGTTTTTGTTGTTTTTTGTCTCAGGACCACCGACATCGGAGCTTTAAATTTGCTGCGCCCTGCTCCAGTTATCACCGCCCTAGTGTGACTAGGGTCACGTGCGAAGCGTACCTTCTCCGGCCAGCCAGAAACTGCCAGAGGAAACAGGGCCGAGGAAAACCACGTGTCCAAGACGTCCTCGTCTGTCGAGAGAGGAAAGACGTCGTCAGATCCGACGACAACTTCCGACTCTAAAAATCCCAAACCACACCGAAATCAAGCAACGTGTCACGCAGCATTTAAACTCGGCAGCTCATAAAAATATTTCCGCGAGCTCGATCATGCTGACAAAGAGAGAGAGGCGCAGAATCTGTTGTCAGTGGATTGAGGAGACCAAACTCTGTGCTTATATAGGCACTTCTCCTCATATGGTTGTAAACAGTGGCAGATTCAGAGGGGCCGGGTGTCCGGATGTCCTGACCCCCCTCTTGAACTCTGCATGTGTAAAAATTTAGGGCGGGGAAAAGGGGGAGGGGGGGTTCTCAAACAAATGATAGGCTGAACCCCTCCCCCCTGGAAATACCTGCGTCCACCCCTGGTTGTAAGGTAATATGTGACATAACCCCCCCCCCCCACCCCCCCTTGGAAATACCTGCGTCCACCCCTGGCTGCAACGTAATATGTGACATAGTTTTAAGCCAGATGTGGTGATCTATCACGTGTTATGACGCAAAGCCAACTGTTAGCTGCTCCCTTATGCACCTGCTTCTGAAGTAGATACTCTTCATGCAGCTGCACTGCGTAGCTCAGTCGGCTTAGTATCTGGCTGAGAATCACTTGGTCAAAATTTCAATCCCTGACGGGAGTGTTTTCTTGAGTTCATTTTCAAATGGACACTGTGGGCCTATAGGCTTTATACGAGGTGCAATCCAAAATTACCAAGACCAGTTTTGTAGCGTGAAAAGAGAAGGCAGCGTGGTGATCCGCACGCAGCTCTCGAAGGCAGGGACCTTTATGTCCCGTTATGCCAAAGGGCGTCGTTCTGTGAACATTTGAAGCTGCGCTACGCGAGTTTTTCTGACCCCGTGTGCGAGAACAATGGTGATTTCAGCATATATTGCAAACCAGACCCACAGCGAACGTCAATGCTGTGTCAAACTCGACAAATCTGAAAAAAGAAAAGACCCTCGAAATGATCCGGCAGGGTTCTAGCAAACAAGCAGTGAGGCGTGGAAGGTGTTTTGAGTGGCACTCATGCTTCAAGAATGGCAGAGCATCGCTGAAAGAGAGGTTGGCCCTTTGGCATACCGAGATACGAAGGTCCCTGCCTTCAACAGTTGTGCAGGCATCACTGTGCTGCTTTCTCTTTTTACGCTACAAAACAAGTTCCGGAAGTTTTGGATCGCATCTTGTATATGACTTTAAAATGGTTGAGCATGTTGATCAAGAGTGTTGGACAAACCTAACGAATTTTTCAAAGAAGACGGCTTATAAAACCTATCCTGTGTTGAAAGATTGCCACTAGAAAGTAAAGCCTAGTTTGCATGAGTCGTGAAATGCCTTAGATCTAGGAGCATGTTTTGAAGAATGGAATATATGATAAGAGACGTTTTGCAGCTGGAAGATAACCAGGCGTTACACTTTAAAGGGTTTCTGACACCTTGAAAATGTTTTATTGTCTCAAATGCTTTGCAGTGATGTCATAAAACAAAAAAAATATTGCAATGCAGAAAGAAAATTTCTAGCACACAAATACTTACTTTGTTTTTTTCTGGTCACGTGTGGTGACAAAAATAGCAAAGAAATTCAGATGTTTTCAAAGTTACTTTTTTACGCTTTTTACTAATGATTTTCATAAGACACACTTTCTATATCCATAGCGAATGCACTAACTATGCAGTGGGTTTTCAAATATCAAAATCCGTGCCTTGCTTTCCGCTTGCTCTCAATTCTCTCGTCAGCACCGGGATTTTTTGCAAGTATTCAGGTACCGGTACCAAAAATAGGAACTAACAAACACAGAATCTGTTATGACAAAATAAACCCCCTTCTTATACACCATGAAGGTTTGTCTTCCTAAAACTCACAATACTTCTCAGTACACTTTTCGTTGAGGACTGTCATTCAATCAACAAAATTCATGACTGTACACAAAGTTGCAACACTCATGGTTGCAAATATAAAGCAATGAAACCATAGTTTCCCAAGGTTGCATACAATAGACTATTCTGGAAATATGTAGCAATTCGATGCATTAAGCATGCAGGGGTACCCATGAATAGAAGTGGTTTATGTTTGTTTAGCATTTTGCAATTTCAGAATACAAAGGAAACAGGACGATAACACTGCAGGGTACATATCAACCTTGAAACATGTTCCCTCGGGTTTTTTTTTTTGTGTGTGTGTGTGTTTTTATCTTGCAGCAATATGAGAGAAGCCATTTAGCCACTTTCAAGATGTACAGAGCGTACAAACTGGCCCAAGCATAGGTCGGAACGGCCCCACAATTCCCCGCGCCAGGCGGTACAAAGTGAGATCGGCGCCAGGCGGTACAAAGTGAGATTGACGACAGGCCTCGTGAGATTTTTTGGAAAGGTCTACTAGAAGATGCAAACCAAAGTTGTGTTGAAGCATGAAATCGCTGTGTTTCATGGGAACAACTGTTCAAAGGCCTCCTCCAGTTGTTCCGCTGAAATGCAGTAATGCACGCCCGTGACTATTACAAGTGAGAATACAGCACACGGGAGCAGAGGGAAAGGCCACCTTGTTTCAGGCAAACGTCCTCTCGAGAGATTCCCAACCGTGCCGCGGCCTTGCTAGCCGCTTCCTCTTCTGTCATTCCGCTGACCCAAGTTTCCTCCTGCAAGACCACGGCAAAGTCAGAAAGACTATGCAAATGCTGGTGGTGCAAACATCGGTAACCCAACCCTTACAGAGACAGAACAATCATGGTTCATAGCAGAAAAATGCTAAAGTAGCTTATGCTCTGTCTACTGACTCAGTTGACACTGACTGATTTGGAAGACCTTGCCTACAGCAGTGTTTATAGAACACAAAGGTATTTTGGGCTCTCTTTCACCACAAAAAAAGACAGGAGAGACATTTCTGGAAATATACAGAACCCTTTCTGTTTTCTCAAAGCATTACGGCAATCCGATGTATGGCGTGTGAAAGAGTATACTCAAGAATAGAAGGAGCTGCTCATGTAAGTTTCATATTTTACAATTTTAAAATGCAAAGATGGTATGACAATAAGAAAACAGGGTATGCAATGACTTTGTAATGTGTTTGTTTTGACTCTTTTTAATGTTTTTGGGTTCTGGACTCGCAATGTAAGACAGAAGGGATCACACTGCTTCCAGGATGTGCGGAGGGAACCTCGGAAGAGCCCCACAATTTCCCGCGCAGCACAGTGCGACGTGGGGTCGTTGAGAAACCTTATGGAACGTTCCAGAAAGGTCTATTTAAATCTGACAAGAGAGTGTGACTGCCAACCTTGTATCACTACCGTATCTTGAAATACCTCGGATAGACTAGTACTTTATGCAAAAGTGGTTGCGCTTCAATTCTGATGAGTTTAAGAGTTCAGGATGGAGGTGGAATCAGTTCCTGCAAAGCAGGTGGTGCCCATGCAATGCACAGTTAGTAAAACAAGTACCGTAGTGCTCTCCACCAGTGTTGAAAGGAGTTCTGGGTTATACAAATTCCACAGCAGAAATCTGCTGCTGTGCTCTCACAAGCACCTACTGCGGCCGCCCATAAGAATGTTTGTCGCCACCCACAAGAATGCTTGCAGCCCAGAACTCTCGGCCCTTGCCAAAAGTTCCTCAGTCCTGTGGGGTATTCGGGTAGCAGACGACGAAGGCAACAAAGAGGGTGGACGATGGTAGACAAGCCACTGCGCCGATCTCTCTCCTTATCCTGTGTCAGATGGAAGCTACTATGGGTGCAAGATTTGCCAGGAGCGTAGCAGACGTTCCCACAATTCGTCATGCACCTTCAACTTATTTTTTATATTTTTGCAAACATTTTTGTTTGCCCACGAAAGTACTTGGCAACGTTGGTTAAGGGTCTGCACCTACAAACTACAAAGAGGTGCATCTATGTTTTCAAGTCCAGCTGTTTGCACACTCTTCTCAATGAGGGTAGGGGGCTGGGCCAGTGCATAAGCTTGACAATATCTGCCTATAGCAGTCCGACTGACAGCATCATACTTGCATTCAAGTTCTCATGCAATTAAGAAGCACTGCGGTTGTGTCCAACAGGAAACACCCTGATGTCAGATTGCCTTGGACTCAGGTGAATGTGGTGCTTGAGCGGGAACTTTGACAATCGAAAAATCCACGATGAGTTGTGTCAACGAACAAACATACCTCTGCATTGAGAACCCTGTAGGCCGGAATACGATGACCCCACCAGAGCTGCCGCGATATGCACCAATCCCTGCGAGAACCAAGCCGATGGCACGAGCAGTGCGTGAGAGTGTCTAGTATTGGACACACTGGGAGAGTGCTTGCTTTGTGCGTGATTTCAGACTGTTCCAGACAATGCTTGCATGCCAGGGTCCCAAGCAGTATGTGGTCAAGTTACAAGTTTTTATTTATGAGCATCAATAATAAGATATTAAGATCAAATCTCGCCCTAGGCCCTTTTGTGTCGGCTAAAGGAAAACTACCAATCCTCAAGGCAAAAAGAAATGTCAGTTTCTGACTAGAGCTGCCCTTTAAGAGTAATGTCTTATACAGTATAAGCTCATTATGACAGACCTGGTTATAAAAGACATTTGTATATAACATACCGATTTGTGAAGTTCGGTTGGTTTTGCTCTATATACCATTGACTCAATTTCATATCTGCATACAACACACTCCTTTTACAATAGATCAAACTCTTGGTCAAAATCAAGGTCTGTTGTAACGAGCTTAAACTGTACTGCCATGAACACAAAATGAAACAAAAAAATGTAAAATACTTCGAGAAGGGCTGGGGGAACTGAGGCACATTTGGAGTTTCGAGCACAAGTTTACATTTTTAGCAGTACTACACAGTGCACGTCATAATGTAACTCAGATTCCTGTAAAAAAACTTAGTGCGAAGCAGGGGAATTACCCTAAAATTCGCCAGTATAAAAAAGCTCCAGAAAGCGTTCTTTGGGTTGAGAGTCAGATGCTCAACCAACTGCCAAATACACGCGTGGCAAAAGTGAGCTTCAAATGTTGTCACAAAGCAGCGAGAGTGCTTGCATTAGTGGCAGGGGAGTGTGCAGAGAGCGAAGGAGGAGAGAACAAGCACATGCTTCGAGAAAATGGGGGGATGCGAAATAGCGGTGCCAAAGCTTGGGCACGCGACTGCAAAAGACACAAACTTCACGTTCCACTCCCGCTGCAGCGCTAGCTTTGGCAGGGCTTTCCTTCTATGCGCAACAACGTTTACACCTTCGAGGAATAAATTGCATACCGAATTCATCAGCGCAAAATCATTGCGAAGCAACAGACAACACACGCTGTGTTACCACTGCCTTTGCCGTGACAGTGTGGGAAAGGGGTAAGTCTTTTTTTTTTTGCAGACGAGCATTTTGTGACATTGCAGAGCCGAATTATTCAGTAAACCTTCA
This sequence comes from Ixodes persulcatus, assembly GCA_013358835.2. NCBI lineage: Eukaryota > Metazoa > Arthropoda > Arachnida > Ixodida > Ixodidae > Ixodes > Ixodes persulcatus. The sequence goes on from JABSTQ010007593.1 coordinate 6,518, forward strand.
GCTCAAACTCCTGCAGATGCTCAAATTCAGGAAGCAAAGTATGTGTTGGTATCCGTTAGTTAGACCAACATCAGTGCGCCTGCATTCTTACATTAAGCGAAGAGAACCGGTCTTTGCAGGCAACAATGAATACCAAGACAGACAGTTTTCTGTCGGTTCCTATTTTCAACCCTGCGCCAATAAAGAAATGGGGACTCACTCTGGCTTCGAGAGCCACTCGCTCCAAGCCTTTCTCCAGTAGGCCGGGGTGATGCTGAGATGCCCCTCCTCCATACACTATGAGAAAGTGTCCATAATGAGTGTGCAGTTCAACGGGGCACTTCCACATAATTATTTATCTATTTATTTATCACATACTGCGGACCTTGGGACGTTCCAATCAGGAAGGGCAGTAAACATATAAAAAAAGAAAACAGTAATACAGTGCCACAAACAAATCAGCAATGAACAGTATACAAAAATTTGCAAGCCAGCAAGATTTCGAAAAATACAAACACACGCTCCATTACTATAATCCTAAATTGATTACAGGGCTGAAACATGCACAGAAGAGGAAAAGAACAAGTGATGATGCAAAATTACTTAATGATATAATATCGCAGGGGAGAGAATTCCCTTCATTGATTGTGCGAGAAAAGGGAAAATTCCAACATATTAGTAAGAGCAAAGTATGGTGTTGAAGAGTGCTGATGATGACGCTCAGCACAGTAATCCATCGTTATAACAAAATTGCTTCTTTCTAGAGGTGTGTGAATATCGAAATCTTTCTAAGCGAATCAAATCGAATAATAAAGGTTATGAATCGAATCAAATAGAATATTTTATATGAATAGTAGTTTTGAATAAAAACATCTTTGAAAACAAATATTTTCTATTTGATGTCAATTAAAGAAGAATGCTCAATCAAAACACAACTGGAATTTTTGTTTTCAACAAACATATATGAAAAGGTTACTTTTGTTGCAATAAGAAAAATGTCAAACATGTGACTGATCAAAAAAAAGATGAAATAAAAGATCAGTCAGTAAAACACCCTTCAAGAAGTGAAGTTACAGAACGTAACTGAAAGTGGAGGCGGGTCGGCAAGCCACAACACAGTCGGAGATTGTGTCGCGGATGGACGCAACCATGTGAGCGCAAATGGAAGTTCACAAGCGGTTGCGAGTTGGCAGGCCACAATACAAAGTCGAAGATCGCGTGGCGCAGCTGCACTGACTTTGCGCAACCTCTTTTTACGCGGGTGAACGCAACCCTGTGAACATAAATGAAAATGCACAAGCAACGGCGGTTCGGCAGGCCCCAACAGAGTTGGATATCGTGCGATCGCGCCACGCAGCCACACTGACTTTGCGCCATTTCTTTCCGTGTGTAACAGTTCTGCCGATAGAGGGCGCCACAAAGAAGCAATAAATTAAGAATACTTTTTTTTTTTTTTTGTGGCGGAGTGAATAAGTGTTCCTTTTACCAATGAAGATGGGTAGAAATAAATAACAAAAGCAATACTGGCAAATTGATGAACCGGAAAATCAAGCGGAAAATAACACGAGCCAGATATCGCCGATAGCCGAGGTTAGCCGTAAATCCATATCCGAATCCATAGCACCTTGACTACTGTAGTGATTGTAAGAAGGACTGTAGTGAGCGTGGCCCATCACGTTTGTGCTCACGGAGATGCACGTGCGGTTGCAAATCGTAGTCGATCAAATCTATCGCAGCGTTTGCGCCACAACCACTTTGCCAACTCCGCAATCCAGACATCATAGCAAGCAAAGGACAGATTGCACTACCACGTGCAAATAACAGTGCTTCATACAAAAAAAAAGGCACTTAAGTTGGCTTTTTCGGTTTGCCAAGCTTGAAACCATACTGCCCAGACCAAAAACAAAACAGGGAACTCGACTGCGAGTTGACAGTGATCAGCGAGTTCCGCATTATTTGTCGTTTTTGAAGTATTCAAAGAACTAGAATACTTTGAAGAGCGGAAGTGCGAAGCGAATCGAATTGAATAGCAAGCATTATTCGCGAAGTATTTGAGGTTCCGAATATTTGCACATCCCTACTTCTTTCGAATTATTGCTCTTATCGAAGTTCAACGTGGTCCCGACCAAAATGCACGCATTTTGAATTATTCAAAATGTATTGGCAGCCGACCATGCTCATTACGAAGGCCAAGGTGCCGAAAGCACGCAAGCCTACATGGCGGTGCACGGAGACCCTGCGTTCCCTCCCCCTTCTCCACCGAGGAAAACGGCAAACAGGGAAAGTGGCAAACAAGAAAACAGAGCAAACGGGTGATGGAGGGCAGAACGCGCCAAGCGCCGCTTCCGATGCCGCCGTGCCAACGCGGCCAGGGGGCAGCGGGAGCAGCGTCCACATTCCAACACTACTCACGGCACCCGTGGCCGAAGCTGCCCGACTCTTGTCAGGATCAGGTCGAAAGAGCTATGGAGCCTGGAGGAGATCATCCCTTCGGGAGCCCCCAACACATGCACCCGTGGCATACTACACGCACACGTGCGTCGTATGAGAGTGGGTGTGTTTACCTGCGGTCAACGAAAGTCGCCTAGATCTGTGAGGTTTAGAAAACTGGCGGGCCCAAGTGCGAAATCACCAAAGAATTCGACATTCCGGCATCGGCTGTCCAACACTGTAAACACTTCTGCAGAACAAGCAAGGCATACTGGACGGGTTCGAGAAGTTTCTCATGCAAGAGAAAGTGTGCCCGCGACCTGAAGATGACAGATCACCAACTGCTTTGTGCACGTCAGATTTTCTCTGGCGAGCATGTTTGCAGAGTTGGTGCATGATTCTCAGAGCTGCAACAATCTCTACAGGAGTACCATATTTTCCGGTGTATAAGACACACTTTTTTTCCCAAAATTTTCGGTGGTGCGTCTTATATACTAATTTTTACTTAGAAACTTGTGAAAAGTGGGGGGTGCGTCTTATACAACGATGCGTCTCATGCATAAGACACACTTTTTTTCAACACTTGTCGGCGGTGCGTCTTATATACTCATTTTTACTAAGAAACTTGCCAAAAGTGGGGGGTGCGTCTTATACACCAGAAAATACTGTATGTCAAAACATGCTGGCGAAGCCATCGCGTTCGCGCTTGTCGGTGCAGACGTTCCCGTTGTTTCTCCTGTCATGGGTGCTGCAATCGTAGGCCTTGCGTGTGGCCAGGGTAAGCATGAAGCGGCCAGGGTAAACACGAAGAGACATTGGAGGCACCTCGGGAAATGCCGACGACTGCGAAGAGGCAAAACGTCCTACGGCTGCTTCGAAACAAAGCGGAGCGCAGCGTCGGTGCGGCAGTGACAGGTGCCCTTGCGATGCCTGGAGCAGTTCGAGGAGAACCGATGCCCGGATGAAATTATCGGCAAACTCCACTTAATTATTTTTTTTACTCGGTAAAGCTGCCACGAGATGTTCATAACCAAGGTTTGTTTGATTCAATATACGGTGAGAGTGTTCCGCAGTGTTCCCGTCCATCTTCAAGGCTGTTGGAGCTGTTTTATTTAGCCCTATTGCTTTATCAAGTTACCACTTATATCGAATTTGTTTGCCGTCCCGCTGACTTCGTTATAATGAGGAATTACTGTATGTCTTGTTGTGAGAGGTTTAAGGAAGGCATATATTGCGACTTGGACCAACATACTTCAAACGTTTTGAAATTTGTACTTCATTGGAAATGTTTTGCATCATGAAATAGATCTCTATAGCCACTGCGTATTTTGTTATCAATTGTCCAGGAGAGTTGCTGAACCGAACAATAGATATCGACAAGATCCATTCCCAAAAAATAAAAAGACGAGTTAAAGGATGCATAAGGGTAGACACCGGTCTTTGCACAGTTTTCTGTCATTTCTCATTCGGTTCAAAAATTCACACAACTACTGCCAGGGTGGGGTTTTGCATTCATAGATGAAAATCTTTTGCCAGGAAGGGGGCACTAACAGCTACTACTGTAAAAGGAACTGTACAGTTGTTGAGAGAGCATACGAAGCCACAGGAGCATGCGAGGCGGGGCTTAGGCCGCACGTCCGGAGGCTTCCTGGCTCGTGACGACGACCATTCCCGAAGTGAAGAACCCAGGGGTCCAGTGGAGGTGGGAGAATTGGTAACGTAACGAACGGTTTAATTACATGGTAGCGATACAGTCGTCAAATCCAAGAGAACCACTCAGCAGCCTCACGCCCCGCCTTATATAGGGGTCCGTTTTCTCCCTCACTCTCCGCCAGGGCAGCAGGTGCGACCGCCAAGTGCGTAGCAGAAAAGTCCGCCGCGTCGTAGCCAGAAATGCGTCATAGCCATGGTTCTCCGCAGTTAGGCCAGGCCTCTCTCCCCTTCCGGAGCGCACAAACCCACACGCACACACACACACGTCCCGTTGACGTCACGGACGCGTTGAGACTCGTTTCGGGCAGACCACGACAGCTGGGCGACGGTCTTGAACACGTCGGGACTCGTTTCGGGCAGACTTCGACAGGTGGGCGACAGTCCAGAACACGTCGGGACTCGTTTCCGTGCGCGTCACGCTGGCAAGGTGAGGAACCACGCAAGCCGGGCGCTGTCCAGGTGCGAGATTAGCCGCTATCATCATCCGGCTGTCCGGTCTTGCTATGCTTGATAGCGCTGACCTACTTTAAATCATTCGCCATAGGTCATCGCCACAAAAAGCAAGGCCGGATAGTTGGATGTTGATAGCCGCTAATCTCGCAACCGGCTGGCACCCGGCTCGCGTGGTTCCTCTTGCTGCCAGCAAGACGCGTGCGTGTAGCTCGAGACAGCACGCTCCTGTGGCTTCGTTGGCTCTTTCCACCACTCCACATTATGCGAAACGACAAAAGAGCGACCGACTCTGTGTTGCCAGTCTCAGCTTCTTTTACAGAGACTACATAGTCTAGAGCATTCTACATAGGAACAAGTGATACATTACAAGATGCTGCTAGAGTGTTCTAGAAGAGCCACGAAATGTAATATAAAGGATAAGGCTAATGGGGTTTAAATCTTATGCCTTCGTGTAGGAGCCGCACTCGATGCCAACTCGGCCATGCACGCAGCAATATTAGCCAAAACAGCGAAGGACCTACGGCTAGTGCTTGCCGAGCAAGTTTGGAGAAGTCGAGGAAGAACTGTGGTTTAAGCCGGACGTCGATGAGGTCGCCCGTTCGGCTGCAGACGGGCACCGTGGACTCGTGTCCAACCCTGCCCCTGTACAGGCCCTTCTCCTTGAGCAGGGCCAACACAGCTGCCTTGGCCTCCATCCTCGAAAGTCCCTGCGAGACAAACACAGGCAGCAGCCCTTGTCTGCACGTGTCCTCTGCATATCATTACCAAATCACAAGCCGATGACAATAATGAAAGAGAGCCATTGTTTGCACAAGAAGGACCCATTGGGCTATCTCCAGAGAGTACCCCATCTGCTGCACGTCATCACTATCATCAAATCCCCTGATGATGACAGACAGTCCTTGTTTCCACAGGAGTTACCTGCTAGGCCATTCAGTCACCATATCCTCTGCACACCATCCTTATCAAATCACCAGCTGATGGCGCTGACAGAGGGCCCTTGTCTGCACAAGAGTACCCACTGGGCTATCCCCGACACTACAGTCCCCTGCACATCATCATCATCAAATCACCCAATTATTATGATACCACATCCTCTGCTCACCATCATTATCGAACCCCCTAATGATGATGATTAGCCTGAGTTGTGCAGGATTGAACTCAAGGGTGAGGAAGAGACAGTACTCACAGAGAAGGTACTGTACCCTCCCACCACCCGGCCCTGGTCGTCAAAGCACTCCACCACGGGAAGGCCATGCTCCTTGGCAAGCTGGTGGTCCACCCTGCTGTAGCCAGGGGTCACTTTCATGGCTCCTGCACAGGAGCATGCCTACCAGGCACAGTCACTGCAAGAACCTTTCAGCGTTCCCCAATTGCAACATTTCGTAGCTTCATCGGGGATGTTTCTAGAGCAAAGAAATGACCGCATCTCCACGTGGTGAATGATGTTGATTGGGGCGAAGCTCTGGTGGTGCTGATGATACTGATTTTATTGTTCATAGGAAGTGCTGATGGTGCCGATTTTTTTTTTATTGCTCATAGGTAGTGCTGAGTTCCAGGTTGCGTTTCGACTTCATTATTACTGCTTTATGGTCGGTGAAATGCAGAGTCATGCATGTAAAGTTTAACACGATTATATACGCATTTGACCGCAGCGCCCACTCCTTGACATCCCCATGACATCCCCAGCTCTTGAGTTACTACCCCATCTCAGAGCCCCTACTCGTCCCGCAGTCGTGGCCGAGTGGTTAAGGCGATGGACTAAAAATCCATTGGGGTCTCCCCGCACAGGTTCGAATCCTGTTGACTGCGCAAACATTTTTTCTTTTTTTTTTGTGAGCACGGACGCCGGACGGACGGACGGACAAGGCTAGACCCAAGGAGCTTCGCCCTTAAAACTGCAGGCAGAAATTAAACCACAACTATTTCAGTGTCACAGGTGGTAGTCCCAAAGCCCGATCATGTGCAAATGTCTACCCACCTGTGCCAAAGGCCCTGTCCACTTGAGAATTGGCAATGATCGGCAAAGATATCCCCGTGATCGGGTGGCAAGCCATGCGACCGATCAGGTGCTGGTAGCGGTTGTCCTCAGGATGCACGGCTAGAGCGGTGTCAGCCAACATAGTCTCCAGCCGGGTGGTGCACACCTCCACCTCTGGGGAAAAGAAAAACGACAGCTGTCTGTGTCAGTCATTTTTCGTGCACTTTTACATGAAATAAGTTACTTTTATCGGGACAATTCATAATTGAGGTTGTTTATACTTTGCGGGAACATGTACTTTAGTCACTAAACAGGCCTCAGGGAAGCACGGCACATGGCCTCAGGGAAGCACGGCACGTGTGTAAGTGCTCCATCCATTGCACTGAATGAAAAGGAAATTGAAATGCTGAGACACCACATAGCATAACGAGGCGGACACCAGCACCAGCTTCAAGGTTCCCTTTCACACCACAAAAACCGAACGTTTATCAGAAAAAGAAAAAAACACCACAACAATTGCAAGTCCACACATCTTTATGAAGACATTTATCATTATTTCATAGCTATCGTTCTTTTCCAAACTCACGCATGGGGAATCTCATACATTGAAAGGAGAAAAAGAAAAGAATAAACAGTTGTTAGTCTGCGCCCATTCGTGTTCGTCGTGTTTCGCCTCATCTCAATGTAAATCATCCTTTTCCTTTGAATTTTTTGTTCACGCGTTTAACTTCGCAGCGCAGCACGTCTATCAACTAAACAGGAATTCATTGTAGCAGGCATAAGAACACATTGAACGCATAAAAAATGGGCCAGGACTTCGTTCGACGGGGTAAGTAGAATATTATCCACACTTTTTTTTTTTTTATTTATTTACACAAATGAAGGGGTTGAACAAGTATGTAATTTTTCTACATGCCATAAAATCCTGAGCAAGCACCCACACAAAATTTGGAGATAATCATGTAAAACCGAAGGATGGGTGTTCCTTAGGTCAACAATATGTAAAGGTATGTCCTTTGTGTATTTTCCAAATATTAAAAAATTGAGGGGTGGGCGTTAGTTCGGTAAGGGCATATTGCTACATATTTTGTTTTATGGTGGGTCTGCATTTAACCGCGGAGAAGGGTGGAAGGTCGGTTTTAAGTTACAGGGGCGAATGGAACGGCATACACATACTACTCCCGGCAAGAGGCTGCATTTTGAAATGGTTATGCTTGGGGCACCGGGAACTGCCACTGTCCTGCCGGAGCAAGGAGTCAGTGTAAACATGAGCTGCTGTGTCTCAGCTAGAGTGTCGGGAACCGCAGGAAATAGATGGCAGTGTTTCGGATTTCGTGCAGGTGGCCACATCCGGCCCGTGAGAAGGTCATGATATCCATCTTCCCAGCGTCTGAGGAATGTATACAGTCTGCCGGGAGGAGCCTGTTGCTTTCTATACTTTATTGTTCGCCGGGTTAGAGCACGCATTTGCTTTTCAAGTTGTTCAATTATACAGCCGACAAGTTCGAGAAAGAGAAAATGACGCCAGAGTCTCTGCTGATTGGTTAAGGCGAGTGAGAGTGGGAACCGAGGTTCCGCTCTATTAGGGGAGTAAACGAGTGACCCGGAGGGGGACTTTGGATTTTGGGTACGCACTAAGAGGGTTAGGAGGTGGTTGACGAGAAACGCAGAGTTCCGGGTAGGAACATTCGACCCCGCCTGACTGCTGGAATGTGCTACGCTAAATAAACCTCCTTAAGTCTGGAAGTTCCAACGAGACGTCACTTTGCAACGTGTTCGTCACCAGGCCCGCTTGTCTCAAGCGGGCAAATATTGATTTGCATTTCAACCCGAAAGGTGCGAAGCGGCACCTCAGCGGAAGGCTCCTAGGGCTAAGGTCCAAATGTATGAGTCGGCACCTCAGCGGGAAGTCTCGGGGTGTTTCGACCCAATAGGTATGAAGCTGCGCTTTAGTGGGAGGCTTCGGGGGGCTCAGGCCCGAATGTTTGAGTCGGCACCTCAGCGGGCAGCCTTGTGGAAAGGGTGGGGGGGGGGGGGTCAGACTCAAAGGTATCCTCAGTGGGAGGCTCCTAGGGCTAAGGTCCAAATGTATGAGTCGGCACCTCAGCGGAAAGTCTCGGGGTGTTTCGACCCAATAGGTATGAAGCTGCACTTTAGTGGGAGGCTTCGGGGGGCTCAGGCCCGAATGTTTGAGTCGGCACCTCAGCGGGCAGCCTTGTGGAAAGGGTGGGGGGGGGGTCAGACTCAAAGGTATCCTCAGTGGGAGGCTCCTAGGGCTAAGGTCCAAATGTATGAGTCGGCACCTCAGCGGGAAGTCTCGGGTGTTTCGACCCAATAGGTATGAAGCTGCACTTTAGTGGGAGGCTTCGGGGGGCTCAGGCCCGAATGTTTGAGTCGGCACCTCAGCGGGCAGCCTTGTGGAAAGGGTGGGGGGGGGTCAGACTCAAAGGTATCCTCAGTGGGAGGCTCCTAGCGCTAAGGTCCAAATGTATGAGTCGGCACCTCAGCGGGAAGTCTCGGGGTGTTTCGACCCAATAGGTATGAAGCTGCACTTTAGTGGGAGGCTTCGGGGGGCTCAGGCCCGAATGTTTGAGTCGGCACCTCAGCGGGCAGCCTTGTGGAAAGGGTGGGGGGGGGGGGGGGGGGGTCAGACTCAAAGGTATCCTCAGTGGGAGGCTCCTAGGGCTAAGGTCCAAATGTATGAGTCGGCACCTCAGCGGGAAGTCTCGGGGTGTTTCGACCCAATAGGTATGAAGCTGCACTTTAGTGGGAGGCTTCGGGGGGCTCAGGCCCGAATGTTTGAGTCGGCACCTCAGCGGGCAGCCTTGTGGAAAGGGTGGGGGGGGGTCAGACTCAAAGGTATCCTCAGTGGGAGGCTCCTAGGGCTAAGGTCCAAATGTATGAGTCGGCACCTCAGCGGGAAGTCTCGGGGTGTTTCGACCCAATAGGTATGAAGCTGCACTTTAGTGGGAGGCTTCGGGGGGCTCAGGCCCGAATGTTTGAGTCGGCACCTCAGCGGGCAGCCTTGTGGAAAGGGTGGGGGGGGGTCAGACTCAAAGGTATCCTCAGTGGGAGGCTCCTAGGGCTAAGGTCCAAATGTATGAGTCGGCACCTCAGCGGGAAGTCTCGGGGTGTTTCGACCCAATAGGTATGAAGCTGCACTTTAGTGGGAGGCTTCGGGGGGCTCAGGCCCGAATGTTTGAGTCGGCACCTCAGCGGGCAGCCTTGTGGAAAGGGTGGGGGGGGGTCAGACTCAAAGGTATCCTCAGTGGGAGGCTCCTAGGGCTAAGGTCCAAATGTATGAGTCGGCACCTCAGCGGGAAGTCTCGGGGTGTTTCGACCCAATAGGTATGAAGCTGCACTTTAGTGGGAGGCTTCGGGGGGCTCAGGCCCGAATGTTTGAGTCGGCACCTCAGCGGGCAGCCTTGTGGAACGGGTGGGGGGGGTCAGACTCAAAGGTATCCTCAGTGGGAGGCTCCTAGGGCTAAGGTCCAAATGTATGAGTCGGCACCTCAGCGGGAAGTCTCGGGGTGTTCGACCCAATAGGTATGAAGCTGCACTTTAGTGGGAGGCTTCGGGGGGCTCAGGCCCGAATGTTTGAGTCGGCACCTCAGCGGGCAGCCTTGTGGAAAGGGTGGGGGGGTCAGACTCAAAGGTATCCTCAGTGGGAGGCTCCTAGGGCTAAGGTCCAAATGTATGAGTCGGCACCTCAGCGGAAAGTCTCGGGGTGTTTCGACCCAATAGGTATGAAGCTGCACTTTAGTGGAGGCTCGGGGGGCTCAGGCCCGAATGTTTGAGTCGGCACCTCAGCGGGAAGCCTTGTGGAAAGGGTGGGGGGGTCAAACCCGAAAGGTATCCTCAGTGGGAGGCTTCAGGGCTCAGGCCCGAGTGTACGAGTAGACACCTCAACGGGTATTTTACGATAGTCCCTTTCTTTTCGATGCATTTGGTCCAGTGGTCCAACAAGCTTGCGTTTTCCCTCTAAGAAAAATGACCGCATCTCCACGTGGTGAATGATGTTGATTGGGGCGAAGCTCGGGTGGTGCTGATGATACTGATTTTGGTCATAGGTATTGCTGCTTGCTGTCGGCGTTGACGCTTTGCCGCCGCTTCCCGAGCTCTCAACTCCGGGCCCGCTAGGCGTTTTTGACGCTGTGCAGCAGCTTCTCGCGCCCTGGTCTCATTCATGGCAGTAGGAGAATGTGTGGTTTTCTTCTTTTTCTTTTTTTAAGCAGACAGATGGGATGGCATCTCAGAACCCCCTACTCTTTTTTTTCTCCTTTTTCTTTTTTCATAATTTTTTTAATCTTTTCTTTTTTTTCAAGTTTTTTTTTTGTTTTCCCTACACGAGCACGTGAGCATGTGCTCACGTGCTCGTGAGCACGTGATCTCACGAGCAGAAGCACGAGCACCCGACGCCGGCCTACGGCGGACGGACATACGGACATGGCTAGCACCTAAGGAGCTTCGCCCCTAAAAAGTTTTCGGTTGGCCTCCCACACTGACGGGCGTCCTGCTCTTTCTTCATGCATCACGCTTGTCCGATCATTTCTAAGCTTCTCAATCCACTCATAAACACTTCGACGTGGCACAGCACTGTCCCCGTTTTGACTGTCAGCCTCTGATGAATTTCTACCTTTGGCACACCTTCTGACCAGAGAAATTGGATCACTGCTCCTTATTGCTCATTAGTGCACAATGCTAGCAGAGCGGCCATGTTTACACTAAAACAGAAGCAAAAAAAAAATTATGCTATCAAGATCAAACTTCGATAGCATGACTACAGGGTTAGTATCAACTTTAAGCATGCATGCGCGGAAGGCAGCGTGGAAAACCTAAAGATGTGTTATGGCTAAGGTGCGGATAATTTTTTACTTCCCCTCGTACTTTGTTAAGGGGGCATTCCCATAGAAGTTCATTATAAGGACATTTCACTGTAACTTCTTCTTTCACCTATTTTTCTGGTGAATGCTTCTTTAAATTGGGTTACAGGTCTTCCAACTCACAAAAAGCCCAGAGCCCTATTGACAACTATGGTAAAACTATAATTTGTTTGTCAAATCAAAAATTTGTAAAATCGTGTTTAGTCAAATTCAGTCTTAATTGTTGTGAAGATACCAGCGTAAGGAAGTTTTCTTTTTATGGTCTGACAATCTTCACCATAAATTTTTCTTCCATGCTTTCCGTCAAGTAGGGAACATACTTTTGGGTTGCATGTCATGTTCAGTTCTGCAAGGAGCTCAAGGACTTTTGAATTATTTTCTGCGCATCAATTTCGAGATGTCTTCATCCCCTCCAAGTGTCTTTCCCTGAATTCACTTCCTGCATTTGTTCTGATTGCAAGCTGCATTTCAATGGCAAGCCCTATGAACCCAATGCTAAGTCAATTGGGGACCACAAATGTTATCAAATAATTCAGGAGCGCCCTGTACAAATTTTAGACGTAGACTGGAGTATTTCCTGCAAATCCTCCTCTCCTTCCATCACCTTGTAGGTAAAGCATCTATTTTGCCGTGCGTCTGCGCACCTGCAGCCCGTCGAGGAGCAAGCCCTACCTGTGTCTCCAACAGGAAAGGCCAGCCTGTCCAGGTAGCCAACTTCTACAGCCTCTGGACAGCCGGGCACCCTCAGCAGAGTTCCTGGGGACACTTGCACATGCTTCACCTGGGGAAAAGCCACAACCACAAGTTATTGATGTGTAGAAAAAGCACCAAAACAGACAAGGATGGGACATGTTTACACATGGCCAGGCTAGAAAGCGGCTTTCAATTTCTTTACGAGCTTTGCTCTTGTTTAGAAGCAATGGGGTTTTTCCTAGCCACGTGGGGCACAACCATGTTACCCGTTTCAGTACTCCCTGAACCACCCTGGACATCTGTTCCGACCATGGTAATTGAAAATGCGTGCCAATCAGGGTATTGAACCGAACCCGAACCGTGAACCGAAAACCGGAAAAAACAGTTATTTTCGCACGAACCGGAGTTGAACCGGAACGAAATACTTTTTCTCGCTCCGGAGCGGAACCGCTATATTTTACATGCGGTTTTCGGTTCATACGTGAAGGCAGGTCACGTCAAAAATGCGCGGCGAAAAACACAGGAACCTAAAAAATAAGCAAAAAAAAATGCAACGAAAAAATTATTTTCGCGCAAACCGGAGTTAAACCCGACCAAAATAATTCTTTTTTCGTTCCTGGGCAAGACTGATCAATTAATTTTGCGGTGTTTCGTTCATGTGGGAAGTCAAAAAGAGAGAAAAATACGTAGCGGAAAGCTCTGTAACGTTCCATTATCAGGTTTTCACATAACGGCCGTCTTCATAATTTATTAAGTTTGTCTCGAGAACTCAAACGAAATGAGCACAGTAACTATATTCTCCAGGATTTCTGGTCTTATGTAATTCTTTAACAAATGCCCACATTCGTCCCAACCTTTTCTTGGGGACCAGAAATGGTTCATCAAAGAAAATTTATCACTAGAGCATACCCAATTCATATGTCAGCCAAAGGGACCAATTAATAAGCCTGTTTGGTGTTTCTTGTCTTTCTGTACAGTTGTGTGCAATTTATTTTGAATGCCTTGATTTCATTGTACGACTGATCAGATAAGAAAGTGATGCAAAGGCCGATGTATATTTTAGAACCTTCACTAGTTGGCATACTGTGGCGCATCTAATCTGCTTTTAAAATAACGCAGTGGATTTACTAATCTGACCGAAATTAAAGTTTAGCACGGGGAAGGGAAGGGGGAATTCAATCAACAGTTACAGCTACAGAAAACAGCAAAGCAGCTTTGATCTCTGGTAGCAGAAACAGCAAGGACCAAAACGTTTCCTCCTCAAAAACACAAACATCAAGACGCACTGCTCTTCTGAGCATTGCTTCCTTTCCACCCTCCACGCGCGTTCTCGTGCTTTTTTTTTTTTTTTTGAACTAACGGCGGGCGTCCGACGAGCCTCGCGAGCTGCCGCATACTCTGTCCAGACTCTCAGGCGCGTTCAGAGACGCGACGACTCTTGTTGCTTATGCTCAGCTTCAACCTAAGATGGACTGCGGCCATTCCTACGAGCCATCTTCAAAATTCAGCGCTCTGATCATCGTACAAAGAGACTTCACGTTCCGCGCGTCTCTGCTCAGCCGGGAATATAGGCTCTTAGCACTGGATATGCTAGGCGAGCTGCTAGCGTCCGCTGCAGTCCACCTTAGCGTTGAGCTCTATACCAGTGTTCTTTTAGATGCGGAGCATCTCTTGCTCGGGTCTATGTCCCGCGGCGTCGGCGTTGTAGTCTGCACTCACACTACGCATGCGCAACTCTCCTCCTTCCCTCTCTGCAACAGCTGCGCGTTACTCTCTCCGCTCTCTCTCTCTACCAGCTGCGCGTGCACTTCGCGTGCGTTCGATTCTAATCACACCGCGCGCGCATGCGCAACTCTCCTCCTTCCCTCTCTCCAACAGCTGCGCGTTACTCTCTCCGCTCTCTCTCTCTACCAGCTGTGCGTGCACTTCGCGTGCGTTCGATTCTAACCACACCGCGCGCGCATGCGCAACTCTCCTCCTCTAGTCTCCTCTCCTTCAACTGTGAGTATAAGCAGCGGTAGCTCCTTCTCTCTCTCTGCGCGCGTTCAGTTCAGCGCTGTTGACTCCACTTCACTCCGTTCTTCCGATGAAGTGTGATGGAAGGAGCAGTCCCGTCAGTTAGTGGGTTGGCGCAAGCAAGCGTCAGCACCACCCCACAAACTCACAGCAACGCTACGTCCACTGAGGACAAAGCTGCGCAGCGAAGGGCACGCGACGCTGAGCACAAACGCTTAAAGCGAGCGGCAGACCCTGAACTACGGCAACGAGAAGCGGCGTCCATTCGTTGTGTGGTAACCAACGCAAGTTAACAACGTAATAACACGCAAGTTAACAACGTTACTAACAACGTTACTAACACCGTTAATAACACTGTTAATTACGATCCGCGATGCTCCGCATCACCCCATGGTTCCCCTCGTGAAGATGGTGTAATTTTTTTTACTCGATCTTCTGCGAGGCCCTCGGCTGGGCAATTCGGCTGGTTCGGGTTGAAGCTGGGGTTGAAGAAACCAGTGCTTGACTGTCCAACGCGGTGGATGCCCACGCAACATATGTTCACCAGGTTACTTGAACTAGGAGGCTTCGCTGGAGGGCTCCTCCCGAAGTAAGAAAACTCCAGGTTGACTAAAGGCGTATGGGCGGAAGTCGAAATGCTCGCAGTATCGCTTCGCCCGTCAGAAGTGGTGACAAAGACATTGCAGAAGGAACAGACCACTGTTGGAGATTTGCACTGACCATGGCTGAGATGTCCCATGGACACTTCCCAGATATTGTCGCCGTTAGCAAATGCCTTGGTCCAGTCAATGAAAAACAGGGAGCTACAACTTCTTGACACGGATGTCTTCTGTGAAGCAGTGTACATGGATCCCCGCTACCGCCTTCTTCTCGCACCTGAGCAAAAGTATCGGGCCACATTGCATTTGACAAAAACTTGGAGGCGAATCACACCTCTGCAATGCGAGCAAGATTCTACCCTTTCTCCTGAAACTGCGGCGGCTCCAGATGACCCGGAAGACTCCCTGCAAGCGCTCCTCAAGGAAAAGAGACGTTGAGGCTGGCGTGCACGTTCCGGGTACCAGTAGCCAACTTGATATAGCATGCCTCCTGGAAATGCTGGACAAGAAGCCGCGGCTTTCAAGGGACGCTAACGTGTTGCAGTTTTGGGCGGAGAGAAGGGAACGCAATCCAAAACTCTACGCATTGGCGCAAGCAGCCCTGGGAGTGCCTGCGACCCAGGTGGGCGTGGAGAGAGCCTTTTATACACTGAAGTTCATTTTATCGTCTCAGAGGTGCCGTCTTTCCCCGGATATGCTTGATGACGCTGCGCGCGCTTTCACCCACATCCCGAGGTGCTCCAGCACTAGATCGTTCGTTCCACACAGTAACCTGAGCCTTTGCTTTTTATATGTAAGACGTTTATAAAATATGCAGAATTTATCTTTTGCTGTCGTCAATTGTTTTTGTAGCATATGAGTACGAACCGGTTCGAACCGGTTTGAACCTTTATTTTTTCACTCCGGAGTTGAACCGGAGCTGAACCGTTTTCCCTGAACCGGAACGAAAACCGGAACGAAAAACGTTTCGGTTCGACACCCTGGTGCCAATGTGTACACATCTCAAACTACTGTAATGTGCCAAAAGAAATATTTCTGGCTTGCAATAAATCAATGCTTGTTTATAAAAATTGAGCTTTTAAAAAGCGAAATCGAGGAGGTGTTTTTGTAAGTTCCTTGAGGCAGGCAGCCTCATAGCCTATAGGTACAGTCGAATCTCGTTAATTCAAACTAACATGCAGGTCCCATCCTATATGTCTCTATGGGAGGAAACTCACGGTAATTCAAACTTTGCTTTATTCAAACAAAGTTTCAAATTAACGAGATTCAACTGTAGTTTGGAAATGCCTCCAATTCGACCCCAAAACGAAAAAGGCCCACACGGCGATGTTGGGGCTTTTCCTGAGGCGTTAAAATGCTGTAGAAAGGATGAGGTTGCAGCAACCCCACCAAGTTGCAGTGCCAGGAAGAAACTACCCTCCTGTGAAGCCTTTTACTCTAGTCCGGCCGTAGTTGAACAAAACAATGGTGCATTGTTTTAGAGCCTTGTTTTCGTGCAACTTGTCCCCTACTTGTCACTTTCTGTGCTTTTTTACTACATCGACATGAACCAACCGCCCCAAATCCATTCTGCTGCATTAGTATTCTCCTCTGCTGGCTGAACCGGCATACGGCAATTCAACAGTTCCTTGAATTGTTGAGTGTGGGGATGTGCTTAACCTCCAGATCTGCTGAAGAGGAATGTGTCAACAGTAGTGCAATGAAACCTTGCTGATTTGAACTATGCGGACCATAAAAAAAACATCCATACAGTCGAACCCACTTATAACGATCCCACATATAACGACCTATCGGTTATAACGACCAACTTTCAGAAAATATTGAATTCAAAGCCATACCCATTAACATTGGTCCAGATAAAACGACCGTTTTTTCAAGCTCATACTGTTACAACAACACAAAGTCCGCTTTCGAAAAAAAAAAAAATCCCGCGCGCAAGAAACAAAACAAAAAAATTAAGAGCTACATTTCGGGCGCGGCGGTCCGCGAGACGCTCAAGGTCATTTTCACGGCATCGCGGCAGGGGAGAAACAAAACTACAAAAGCCAAAACGCCCTCCCGGGTCGTAGTTCTGCTCATTGTGCGTGCGCGGGAATAGAAGAGGAGGAGAAAGTCAACTCCATGCCGTGCTGCGTTCGTTCGTTCTATGTTTGCAAACAAACCCTGTATGCAACTCGAGAAGAGCTCAATGCTTGGTACAAGTTGGCTAGCCCCATCGCCATCGTGCAGTTTGTTTACGTTCGCCGTTTTGGTATCACGTTCACGCACATTCTTTCGTGTCCACGGACTACAAAGTTATTTAAAAAACGGCGGTAATTTTCTTGGAATAGTGCCGGTATTTTATATAGCATCGGTCTGTCGTTTTAA
>JABSTQ010007594.1:0-51314 GCA_013358835.2 Ixodes persulcatus
AAATCCGAAGAGAATATTACATCTATTCCAAACCGTCTGGCACAAGCCTTTAAATTGTGGGATATCTCATGGAAGTACGGAACAACTGCGCTACGGTTCCTTCCACTCCTTCCCACTTTCTTGCCACTGACCTCAATCGCCAGCTGTCTACTTACGAACGCTTCTTCATACCCCGCATCCTCCAACCTCTCGTATTGCCTTTTTAATGCCTGATCCATGAAATGGATGCATGATTTTTTTAGTGAATTTTTAACTAAAGATTTCACGATTCCTGCTTTTACAATTTTTGAATGACAACTTTGCCTTGGCAATATCGGTTTGGGTGACAATTTCCCATACTCCCAACACAACCCATTCTCTAAGTAAATTCTCAAGTCTAGGAACTGCAGAACTCCTTTGTTCGGCTCTTCTATGGTGAACCCCAGCTCCGGGGCCGTTGCTCTGATTAAACCTTCGATTGTAGCCGACAGCCCATCTTTGAATGTGCAAACAATTATATCGTCCACATACCTTCTGACAATTGCATGTTCTGGACCTATTTCATTTATCCTGTCAAACACCACACTGTCTAGCCTGTTTAGGTAGATTTCTGATAAAATCGGAGCGACTGACGAGCCTATACATACCCCTTCTTTTTGTATGTACAAGCGATTGTTTTGCTCTACCACCGTAGACTGTAAGTATCTAAAATCTAAAATCTACCACCGTAGACTTACAGTCTACGGTGGTAGAGCAAAACAATCGCTTGTACATACAAAAAGAAGGGGTATGTATAGGCTCGTCAGTCGCTCCGATTTTATCAGAAATCTACCCTGACAACACCCAACATCCTCAGGACGTCCTCAAAAGGTACAAACGTCCTCACGGTTTTCAAGACGTCCTCAGGACATCCTGAGAACGTCAGTCGCTGGATCATCCTAGAAACGTCCTTCCGAGGACTTATTGAGGACGAAGGGTACAAAGTTTGAGGTAAATATACGTCCTCAATTTGATTGCGTTATTAAAAAAATTAATTAATGAAATGGCGGTAGTATACACAGTTCATGTTTACTGCTAACCTAAATTTTACATACAAATTATTACATGTAGTTGTGTAAGTTTAGGAAATCTTTTAACTATAGTTTTGATCAAACAATTCTTTATTAAAACAAGGACGCACTACAATTATTATTAGTTTTTTGTATGCGCAGTATTTCGAAATTCAGTTTCATTGGCAACATTCAATCTAGGTGGCGCAAGCTACCGCCTACTACAAGACGTACCGTTATTGCAATTATCCACCCATCCGAGAGACTCAAGCAAGCTAAGCCAAGCCAGGACCGAAACAGAAAGAGCCTCGAGGTTGATGATGGCTTGATAATGTGGATGCTTGGGCTAGTTGGTCATTCATGCTTGGATGGAACAGCGCAGATACAGTCACAATCACAGGCACACAAGGAAAGACTCGCAGCGCTGACTAACAATTCAGTGATATATTTCTTCTTCCTCAAATCGTCATCTTCTCCTTCGCCGTTAATGAGAACATTTTAAATTTTTAAGCACCAGAAACCAAATAACCAATAAACATTAAGAAATAAATCATAAATATATAAATAAATAACAATTTAAAAAAAACCTATTTAAAAAAAATTAAAAATAATTTTTTTAAGTTTAATTTTTTATTTTAATTTATTTTAAAAAAAATATTTCTTAATTTTATTTTTTAATTTATTTTTATTTTTTTGTTTTATTTATTTTTATTTGTCATTTATTTATTATTTACTTTTTAATATTTATTATCTATTTGGTTTCTGGTGTTTAAAAATTTAAAATGTTCTCATTAACGGCGAAGGAGAAGAAGATGACGATTTGAGGAAGAAGAAATATATCACTGAGTTAGCGCTGCGAATCTGTATATCCGCGCTGTTCCATCCAAATTGATGATGGCAGCAATGCAAGGCAGTGACAAAGGTTAGTGTTTTTTTATATGTAGTACTTCTTCGAAATGGCGGAAAGCAGTGAACGGCAATTTCGGAGGGAAAGATGCCGGCGCGTAAACGAATGCTTCGAGCCTATCAACTGTGCAAAAATAGACTCGGAAGCAAGGGCATCTTCCTCGCACGAACCGCAACCGCCACAACCATCCTCGGCGGTGTGTTTTTTTCCTGAGTTCGATAAAGATGTGTGTGCCGTACCAACGTTTTCTGCTTTGACTGTCATCACAAATCAATGTTTCAGGGGCAGTGGAAGTAAATGTTGGTGTGCAAACAAAGCTGACGTGGAGACCATCGTCAAAGTGTGGCTGCGCCACGCTGGAGAGAAACTGAAAAAGCTGCTGTCAAAAACCGGAGATGTTCGACATGATGGTAAGTTTCTCGCATTACCTGTTTTTATTATGAATGCTTATGGAATTGATTTTTTTTCTAGATCCTGCTGACTATTCGGACTAGTGCTCGCCAAGATGCGAAGTCAGACTGCATGTCTTGTGCAGACATTGAAAAACGTCATGTATAACATTTGCTCTCCAATAAAGTATTTCTTGAACAGTTACCTCTGTTTGCAATAATGAATGGCATGATCATGCTCATAGTTACAGCCTAAGAACATAGGTCAAGCAAAGACGCAGAGGAGAAAGCAGACGGGATGCTGGAGGGGAGAGGTTTTCTTCTCTCCTCTTCAGCATTCCGTCAACTTTCTTCCCTCTTTCCCTTGCCCTATGTTCTTCCTCTCACTGACTAGTATCTAGAATTAGTGTGTGAATTTCACTTTAAAATAGTTCACAATAATGAATTTCTTTCTGCACGCATGTTCAGATTCAAAATCCAGTTGGAGAAAACCTAGAAACAATAAAAAATGAAAGCATCCTAAAGGCCCGTTCACACTCTTGCAACCGAGTACGACCGAGAGAGACAAGACCAGTTTTTAAGCCTCTTACGACGTCTTAGAACCAGCTCCGCAGCAGCGCATCCGGTCCTAAGACTTCGCAAGAGGCTTAAAAACCAGTCTGGTCTCTATCGGTCTTACTCGGTTGCTTATGTGTGAACGGCGCTTAACAGCTCAGTGAACAGCAGCACCTGCGGTGCATTGTCCTAAAAATGTACTAGAAAAATCCTTGGCTGCCCTCCTGAGGACGTTCTGAGGATGTCCTGAGGCCGGACAATAGGACGTTTTTAGGATGCTTCCAGGATTATTTGAGGACGTCCTGAGGACATCATATTGTCCTCAGAAGGTTGTCCTGAGGACATCCTGGGGATGTCCAAGTGTTGTCTGGGTACCTAAACAGGCTAGACAGTGTGGTGTTTGACAGGATAAATGAAATAGGTCCAGAACATGCAATTGTCAGAAGGTATGTGGACGATATAATTGTTTGCACATTCAAAGATGGGCTGTCTTCTACAATCGAAGGTTTAATCAGAGCAACGGCCCCGGAGCTGGGGTTCACCATAGAAAAGCCGAACAAAGGAGTTCTGCAGTTCCTAGACTTGAGAATTCACTTAGAGAATGGGTTGTGTTGGGAGTATGGGAAATTGTCACCCAAACCGATATTGCCAAGGCAAAGTTGTCATTCAAAAATTGTAAACGCAGGAATCGTGAAATCTTTAGTTAAAAATTCACTAAAAAAATCATGCATCCATTTCATGAATCAGGCATTAAAAAGGCAATACGAGAGGTTGGAGGATGCGGGGTATGAAGAAGCGTTCGTAAGTAGACAGCTGGCGATTGAGGTCAGTGGCAAGAAAGTGGGAAGGAGTGGAAGGAACCGTAGCGCAGTTGTTCCGTACTTCCATGAGATATCCCACAATTTAAAGGCATGTGCCAGACGGTTTGGAATAGATGTAATATTCTCTTCGGATTTTAAATTGAGTAGGTTGACACCTTTCCAGAAGGCAGAGGCGGAATGTCCGAAAAAACATCATGAGAGATTGGTTCCGTGTGACAATGGCGTTGTTTACGAAATACCTCTGGAGTGCGGGTTTAAGTATGTAGGCCAGACGTCAAGGTGCCTCAATGATAGACTTACGGAGCATAAGCGCAACGTTAAGAACAACGCACCAAACTCAGAAATCGCTAAACATTTACAGGAGTGCAATAATTGTGAAGCAAAGTGGTCGGAAACAGAAGTGTTACACAGGGAAAGGAATGACGTAAAACGGGTAGTCAGAGAGACGATCCGGATAAAAGCGTCAGGAAACTGCATTAGTCAGCCATCCATGGTCCTCACGGATGAATCAAAGGCGTTTCCCCTGTAGGCTTGGCGATTTTTGTGTGTTTTTTATTGTAATCGAAATTCTCCCTGTAATGGCCCTCAAGAGAGGGCTGACAGTATTTTCAAATAAATAAAAAAAAAAACCGTTTGTTTTTTGTGTGGACGTGTTTCCTTCAGCATTGTGTTTTTTTTTGTTTTTTTTTTAAGCGAGGGAGGAAATATTGCCTTTCTTATCGTTAGTGGATGTCCGGTTGCTGATTTCATTTCGCTGGAGGGCCTTTGTTGTTTTCAGTTGAATGGTTTGTGACCGGAGTGTACTGTAGAACTGTGAGCTCGGTGCAATTGTGGTGAATGTGAACCTTTTGAGTGATCTGTGGATTAGTAGAGCGAGGAAAGAATGACGTCCTTATCTTTTTTCGGTTTCGTGGTTTTGTTTCTTTGAGTGCCCCTGTTGTTTGGATGGCTTGGGACCGAAGTGATACCTGGTTGCTGAGAGGTTTCAATTGTCTGTACTATTGTGTCAAAGTGAACCCTATTGAGGTCTTTGCGGTTTATGGGAAGCTTGGCGACATCGAGGATGTATATATAAAGAGGGCACGGAATAAAAATCTTTAGCTGCGTTTGAGACGGTGTTTAGTCCTCTTTTCTCGTCCTCGAAGTTTTCCTTGCATACCTCAGTCTCAGGTTCCACTATGTATGATCTACAGCAGCTCGCCTGCACTTTAACCATCTTTTCGTTATTCTGAACTTTAGATGGTCCAGACCGCTTGGCGGCTCTCCCGTGAACATGTTGTAAAAATAAAAATAAATATTGTGTGCGTCTGTTAATAATAATAATAATAATCCTTATTTCCAGACATACATGTGTCTTAGGGGCTGCGGCAAAAGAATACAAAAGAAAATTCCGCACAGACACTTTTGATTGCTTACGTGTGCGAATGTTGTCCTTTTGGTGAAAAGTTTTCGATTTATTCTTTTGACATGCGTTATTTTTGCTGAATCGGTGTGTGACACGCGGGAAACAGAGTGCTCATGTTATACACTCATGACGTGGCGCCACCTTCTCCCCATTGGCTGCACCGTCACGTGCCCAATGACGCACGCACTCAGACACACCTTTAGTCAGCCAGATGGTCGCGACGGGACGTATGCAACGACGCACGCACTTGGCACACCTTAGTCAGCCAGGACCTTGGAGCCGCCGTGGAGTCGGGGAAGCGTGCCCGTCTCGCACCCCGGAGGCCCGGATTCGATTCCCGTCCAGACCGAAATGTACTAAAGTTTGTTTCGGAAGTCGCCCATTTACTTTGTTTATAGGAACCTTCGTGAAAATTTTGACGTCAATCCGAGCATTTCCGACGTGTTTTTACTCTTTGCGCCGTCGGCCATTTTTGGTACCATAATCATGCCGCCGCCGCCGCCGCCGCCGGATTTTCGCGTGGTGGGGCAAATACTTTTCTCGCATTAAAAGTCTTCTGACCAGGCCATCAGCCCCTTTTTACAGCATTCAACGTTGTACAGGACCAGTGTTAGTATTAAAATCTATTATTCATTAAATTATGAAATTGACATCAGCTAAACATCGTAGTTATCATAAATAATACAACGTCATCAAACGTTTCAAATGGAAATCGTTCCCATCGACATCATTGAGATCACATTAATTAACATACAATGTCAGCGTTACTGTAAAATTCTTCATATCTGTTGCAATCAAACAGAAAATATATATAGATAAAGATACGTGTAAGAGGTCGGTATATTTTTTTCCAACATCAAATTATAAATAGACCTAAATAATAATGCAAAAAAATATCAAAAGCACCATAAAATGCACTTTGAAAACTGCCACCCACTCGCCTAACAAATGTTAAGCCACTTGGGCTACAAAATACACTTTTGCTCTTTTCTTGAACATGCAGAGTCTTCGACCTCGGCGTACTATTTCAACAATATTAGGGTGGCTATTTATAAGGTCATATAATTGGTATTCAAGTTTAATCAAACTACGATCAAAATGATGAGTTATATAAAGCGCCCTCCGAACACCCGTCTTGAAAAAAAAAGTCTGCTATTGCTTGTTTTATTATAGATCAACATGCAGTCAAAGACTATAAGATACACAAGCACAAACACGCATACTAAAAGCGCAAGGCCATAGTGCATGGTTTGTGCTTGATTGCTTTGACCGGTGACAACAAACGCACAATAGGATCTTGAGCTCCGTGACATAGTGTTTTTTGGTTCTGCTTGATTGGCCTCATTGACCTGTTATGTCGGCTGCGCTCCTACTTACAGCGAAAATGAATTTAAACGTTTTTGTCGTGCAAAAGATCTTTCATTAACGAAATACTGACAAGGCATGTCTTATATATGTTCTTTAACGTTTGATAACATTCTTCACTGAATGATTGGCTATGTTTTTAATTCTTGTATAGTTAAAACGATGGCTACTGGCTTGTGAGCCTCTCGATCTCGAGCTAGGCACTCTCGATCGGGTCGATGAGCTAGCTGGGCTTCGCTAAAGTCACTGGATCCTGGGAAATGTAACGCCAAACTCCCCGTGTGGTCGCCATCTTGGTCCGTGAAATGAGCAATTTCTCCTTGACCCCTCCGTTCTTGGTGAGCCGATCTAGATTCGCTGGTGACGGGTAGCTTTATGGAGTCGTTTTTTGTATACCGAGATTTTGCTAACCACACACCGGCGAAACAAGCGTACTACTTCGTACCGCCACCAGATGCTGTGTCGGTGCTTGGAGGCACTGAAAAATAAGTTTACTGTCTCGAAATACGCAAGAAGAACAATATAATTGTAAGAGATCCATGGAGATGGGCATGATTAATAAGTTGATCGCATACAAAGTGCCAAAGACTCTTATATTGGCGAGGAACGCTTCCAGTACGATGATGCTTCATGGTGATCTTGGCGCGACTAGTTTAGAACAACCCGCTGGAAGCTTTGAAGATTTAAATGCACCAAGATGGCGATTCCCATGGCAACGTAGACCGATTGGCCAATCGCCTTGCGAGGTTTGGGTCGTCTGTATGTTAGTATCCGTTTGTGTCCGGCTAGAAGGTAGGGAAGGCAATGGCGCTACTTTCCAGGATCCAGTGACTTTAGGCTCCGCTTCTGTGCGAACTGGGCACTGCTAGCACCACTGGCACGTTTGCTGGCATTTGTTTCAGCGGGAGCACGCGCTGTGCGCCGAACGTGCACGAGCGTGCAGCAGAAAGGAGGAAATTAAGCGCAGAGGAGGAACATCACTGTCACGAGCTTGTTTTCTGGCCACATGGATGAGTGCCGCCATCTAGTGGTTGAACTAATGGCTTGTTCAAGATGGCCGCCGTGGGACCGCCGCCTTAAGTTTCTTCTTCCAAAGTACATTCTAGCAAATACGGAAGTGTTTTGTATTAAAATTAGCGATTAGTAGTGTAAATTAATTTCTCAAAATTATCTTTCATCTCCCTCGCTCGTTAAAACGTAACAAAAAATTAAGATGTCGCGGACAGGTCGAACGTCTGTTGAACTAAGATGTTCGAAAATACACTTACCTTTTACTCCGCCCTATTGAGGAAGCACTTTCGGTCTGAATCGTTGCGCCACTTAAGTGAAAGTCGCCCACAGAAGATCGACAACAGCGGGTGAAATGCGTTTTATTCAGATTAAAAAACTGTCACCAAACCTTCCGCACTGCTTAGCAAGCTGGACCGGACTGTATGAAATTCGGCTGCCTCACAACATTTCTGAAGTAATGTGCCACATAATGAACACGCCAGTAACCGGCAGCAGATATCAAATGGCGGTATGGACTATGTTTGCATAATTCTCTGGTGTCTTCGAAATCCGTGTCAAAGAAAGCCACACCAAATCTGATAGTTGGAAATGTTCGAGTTGCTTTGCAGATCTGTGGATCGAGTCAAATATCAAAACCGTAAAATGAATGCATGCACTCGAAGGAGGCTATGTATTTGTTGCTTTTATGTCTCACATGTGTACCAAGCTTGATAATTACAATAAATCATTCGTTGAATCAGTGCATAAAATAGTAAGAAAAATTTTTTGTATATTTTTTGCCGCAGATTTAAAGCCGCAAATAAAGAAACCTTGCAGTCGGTAGAAGGTTTAGAACCCAGTAGATGTTGCGTCACCAGTACGCCCTAGTTGCCTTCTGCCGGGCTTTCACTGAGCTGGCGACGAAGTGCAACCGAAGCCAGAATTCTCGGGCTTGAAGCGAAGAATCTAAGTCCTTTTTAACCTGTCATCGAAAATACTTTCGAGTAATATGTACGGTAGAGAGAAATATTGGCCTAAACGCATTCTCTTTAATTATAAAACTTCGCGGATTAACCTTATTTGAGAGGCAGGAGGGAAGGCAAGAAAACACGAAGAAATGTCGATCACACGTGTGGCAACAGCTACAGTGATGTTAATAAATTAGCGATGCGCCACAAAATATTAAAGCATCTCATTCTACTCGGTGGCAAACTCGGATCGCAAAATATTGTAATTGACATCTAGAAGGAAAGAATCAAGGAGAAAACCGTGACAGTTTCCTGGAATGGCAGGCACACGATACATGTGAATCTGAATACAAACGCGAAATCTCTGTAGCTGAAAGCTTCTACTACGGCACTAGCCTTTCCGATAAGTCGGACAGAAAGCTTAAATAATTTAGGTATATAGTTAATTACGTTCTATTAATGGATATCAAGTTATCCGACACACCAGGAACTCTACTCTCTAAATTTGGAAGTGATACTCTTAAAGTCCATTTTATTGTGTTTTCCGCAACGTGAGCGATCCCAGCCTTAATTTCTCTCTAATGGCCTGCTTCAGAAACAAAAAATTAAAATGAACTTGTCGGGAGATTTGCATCATCCCGAAAGTCTGAAAATGTCTTCTGTAGCTGGAAGTGACGGAATTAATTCCAAGCTACTTGCCAAAAGACTAAGATTGTACCCAGTATACTTTTGGTCGAAATTTTTTTTTTTCATTAAGGGCGAACTTTTTAAGCTCCTGCTAACTGGAAGGTCGGCGAAATAGTCCCACTTTTAATGCGAAACCATGAATTGTCTCGTGACGCGCAGCCGGCGTTGTCTGAGTCCGCGAAAAACGGCAGCTAAATTCCGGCTGAGCGAAATGAGCAATACATTCCCGTTGACAGCGTCGCGTCATAGTTCCAAGGAACCCCACCCCACAGAGAAGATGTCCTCCTGAAGCTGGAGCCCGCAGGCCAATAAAAGGGAAGGATCCCGCGTGCGTGGCCGCCCCCGTCTCCCTCTTTTCGGGCCATGAGTAGGCGTGGCCAAAGGCCCGGAGGGAGGAATGGAGGGAGAGCGGGAAATTCCCCCTCCCGCTCCCTGTGCCCTAATATATAACGTGATTAGGCTCTGCTTTCAGCCATGTCGCGCCGCGTAGGAGCATGGCCCGCTGCATGTAGTAATGCGCTGCGTGTAGGGATGCGAAAGTGTTCCTACACGTAAGGAATCTTAAGTGTCCTCCTGTATTTTTTAGGCCAGATGATGGAACACCTTTTGAAACTACAAGCCTATTTTAACTACAGTAAGTGTTTCCAAAATGCTTAACCACACTCATTCAAATGGCATACGGTTTTTAGAGGGAAAGATTTATCTCAGGCACCAACATGGGCTTTTCAAGGGGCGTTTACCTGACACCCTACTGGTACGCTATGTACTGTAATTTAACATTTTAATCAACTTTGATTCTCAGGTTGACGCCGCATTTCTTGGCATTTTAAAAGCGCTTGATCGTGTACACCATCAGCTTCTGGTGCACAAACTCATTCATTTCTATTTAGATAACAGTGTTCTTTTTTGAATTAGGATTGTTTTTTTTTCGACAGGAGCTTATACAGTTATAAATTGTCGTAATTTATGAAGTATTATCGTTTCTTCAGGTGCATCGCTGGACTCGGTCCTTGGTACTCTAATTGCCTCGACATATATATTAATATACTTCAATCTTGGGTTTGTTCCCGCAGTCGTTCTTTTGCAAGTGACTGTATCCTATATCCAAAATGTTGCAAGCATGACTGAATAATTTAGTCTAAAAAGGACCTCACTAAAATATGTGCCTAGGCTTATTAAGGTAATCTCCTCTAATCGAAAATATATTTTATTCAGTAAACAATGTTATCATACACTCCTTCACTTTCGACTCTAGATTCATGGATCTGTTTTTTTTTTATAAATATATTGATGTTTATGTCGATTTAAATCTTCCAATTCAATATCATACTTCACCACATTTGTCATCTTATAATAGCTCTCTGGATTACTCAAAGTATAATCAATATATAATTTTTGTTCTCCTCCGTCTAAACTTAGGAAAACAGGATATCTCAATATTTCGACCTAAACTTGAATACGAATTGAGCATAGTGGTACCCTCGTCGATCATGTATCATTAACTTAACTGTTTTTCATTTTTGTAAATCAAGTAACGCTTCTAATCTTTTTAGTATTCCCGTCCTTCAAGCACCATCTTATTAAAGAAAAGAACCGATTCTAGAGTATGCCTTGTTGCACAAACTTTGGGGCTCGTCTACCTTCTACACCGCATGTTTTACATGACTTCTCTCCGAGAGGGTCTCCTGCTGCAGTCATCTTCATTTTTGCCTCGCCTTAAACACTCCCGTAAAATTGAGCCTCACGTCTGCCGACTTTTTAGTTCTCTATTCTTTTTTCCCAAACTTTGTTGTATGGTGTTATCATCTCCCTAAGTTGTTCTGCTTTCATCCCCGCCTTTTATGTTTTTCTTTTATTATCTCATGTATTCGTATTTAATTCCCAACACGCTCGCTTGCTCGCTCGATTTCAATTAATACTGAACACATTCCCAATTATTCTAACCTCCAACGTTTTCAGGCTCATATTTCTAGTCACTTAAACATATGAGGTGGGTTTGATTAATTTGTACGCTTTGGTGGTTCGGAGGGAGTGCATAGATTATTGATAGATTCGTGTTATTTTAGCTCCGATTAATTTGGTTGAGAAGTAATTCCTTCATACATTTCATGTGACTATTTTACTCTTGTTTGTTTTCTTACAGGATATTGTTTTTCATCCCATTTGTGATGTCCATGTTGATGAGTCCTCATCGATAAATCAATAGATAGAAACATATAATAAATAAAACTACATTCTAACAAAATACAAATTCTTCAAGAACTTAAGTGCGTATCTCTCTATTTTGCTGCCTTTTTTGTTTCCATTTTTTTGCCTATTCTTGCGAAATGTTCAAGGGAAAAAACAGCAGACAGTGCTACTTACAATATTGTGCGAAGAATGCTATGGAAGGATTACAGAACGCTGAAATTCTCACCTTCCACTTAATTTCTTCAGGACCGTCATAAGTAACCGCAAATCCCCATGCGTAATTATAGCCGAACCTTGTGTGCTCTCGACTTGTAACACGGACACGGTGATCGTACGGAGCATCGCACATCTGTGAAAAGAGGATAGTGAATGTAGACCAGAAAACTTCCGTTAGCATTTATATGTATATATATATACAGGGTGTTTCACGAAAAAAGGACAAATTCGATATTGCGAAAACTACGCGTCGCAACAGAAAAAAGCTCGTGTCGTTTTGGTCCTGGGCCAGGGGCCAATTTAGGAAAATGATTGAAGTTCGCAATAAGTAGGTTGTTAATTTCTTTTTCGTAATTAACTTTTTTAATAGTGTGTTTAAGGGCATGGTTTCAATTGGAAAATTGCTCAGCATCATCAAAAAACACTAAGTCAACAAATTGCAGAACGATAGAAGGTACGCGAAGCAGTTTATGGCTTTCTTAAAAACCGCACAAATTAGATGGTTTTTTTTAAGTTTCGGTTTGCTATCGGAGCGCATCTCGGCCCCGGCGGCACCGCGCCCCGCGGAGAAACAGTGCAACCAACCTCTGCTGCGCTGTCATTGCGCGACGCAGCAGAGGCTGGTTGCACTATCTCTCCACGGGGCGCGGTGCCACCGTGGCCGAGATGCGCTCTGATAGCAAACCGAAACTTAAAATGCCGTCGAATTTGTGCAGTTTTTCAGAAAGCCGTAAAATGCTTCGCGTGCCTTCTATCGTTTGCAATTTGTTTATTTCAGGTTTTTTGATGATGCTGAGCAATTTTCCAATTGAAACCATGCCATGAAATACAACATTAAAAAAGTTAATCACGCAAAAATAATTAACAACCTAATTATTCCGGACTTTAATGATTTTCCTAAATTGGACCCTGGCCCAGGACCAAAACGACACAAGCTTTATTTTGTTGCGACGCGTAGATTTCGCAGTATCGAATTTGTCCACATTTCGTGAAACACCATATATATATATATATATATATATTACAGATGCTTTCAAAACTTGTTTCTGGTGCGTTCTATTTTAAGACGCAAAGTGTCAGACGGTTTGTGGTTTTAGTCATCGGCTTGTTCTAAACTATAAGGTCCTTTGAGTTTTTCGGATGATTTATACACCGCAGTGGTCCAGTTTTCGTAGCGAAAAACAACAATGCTTCAAAACATTTATCTTCAATTTTTTTGCATGAATGGCATGTTCAGTGCGTAAAAGAAGTGATTGTACACGTTTGAAGAGTCGTTGATACCCCTTCATTTTGTCAGTGTATTCATTTTGAAGGAACATAGAATAGTGATAGAGAAACAAACACTAGCATCAGCGCTACGATTTGAAGCTTGTTTTTTTTCATGTGTTTCTATAATGAACTAAGTTCATCCTACAGACACAAAAACTGATCAGAAATCAGAGACTCTTAAGTGTATAAAAAGTGTACTTTCTATGACTTGTTAAATTAACTAACAAACAAAAAAGTGTTAAGAAGTTGTATTAAATTTGAATATTTTCACACAGCAACGCTAAAAATGATTTTTTTTTTATTTACATTTGGTTTCTTTAAGACCGGCATTCCGCTGCTAAGTCAAGCACACTTCTGAATTTCACTTGTTTAGCAAGTTTCTGTTGTTTTGTTCTGCATGTTTATCGGCGGTATTTTACAACTTCATTAGTTGTAATCATGTGATTCACTAGGGCGATGAAAATACAAAAATCGGGGGATACTAAGAAAGAAAAGGAAGAGAAAACATGAGAGAGGAAAAGACGACGAGGTTCGGGGCGGAGGGCGGACTGATTCAGAAAAGCCTGGCTCCGGAATACACCGCTGAAGCTGTTGGCCACAGAAGTCTGCCAATCCGTCCCCACCGTCAACACTGAACGGCACGCCCGGCTCTACTACTACTACAAGAACGCACCGGCGAAGCCATCAGAGCAACTGGTCGAGTGGTTACCATCTCTACGCTGGCAGCTCGAGCCAAACGAGACCGGTTTCTGCAACCGGCGAAGCGCCTAACAATAGCGTAAACTAGGGCTAATCTCGGCAAGTCGAACTGTGGACGTACACTCTTTTCTTTTATTTTTTTGCCGATAAGTTTCCTTTTT
The DNA here is from genome assembly GCA_013358835.2 of Ixodes persulcatus. Lineage (NCBI taxonomy): Eukaryota > Metazoa > Arthropoda > Arachnida > Ixodida > Ixodidae > Ixodes > Ixodes persulcatus. The sequence goes on from JABSTQ010007594.1 coordinate 13,651, forward strand.
TGACGTTTAAATATCTTAATACTTCAGTGTGCACAAGAGTATAGTTTTTCTAACGTCAAATAATATTAACACAAAACTAAAGCGCCACGTGAAGTCAGAAGTGTGCATTTCTCAGTTTTAAATACGTTATTAGGAGTCTCAGGTGATACCGTTTTACGCTGTCGTGGTCCATTTTAACCGCTTTGAAGGAAGGAAAGCCGTTCCCTGCGATTTCAGATAACGTTTCAAATAAGTGGCTGCAATGGTTTTAAACACAAATTTGCTCATGTGCCGTCACTCTGAAGCACAAGGCACAAAGCACAAGCACAGGGTTTACGGGTGAAACGTTCTTTCCTTCGAAAAGAACGGTTCACCCGTAAAAAAGGTTTGACATATGAACCTCTCGAAATGACCAAACAGGAAACACGAAAAATCTTCGGTAATAATAGAATATAATTGCACTACATTAATTATAACTGTTCTCAGCAATACACAAATGCAATTAAATTACATTTCAAATTGCCGCAGACTGCATTTAATTACATAGGATTAAAATTACCTTGAAAAATACTGCAATTACCTCAAAATGATTTTTGAATACGTACAGGCAGTAACTCATGCCACGGAAGTGTTAAACTTCATTAACTGTTTTTTTAGGCATTACTAAAAGCAGCAGCTCACAGGTTTCGCATTGCATTTAACGGTGAAATTATTCGATGAATGGCTGATGTGATTTCGTCCTCCTAATTATGAAGAAGTACTCATTCATTTTGGCTGGTCGGGTCATGGCTACTCCTTTTCACATAAAGTCATAGCGACTCATGATGACTTGTGCTAAACTGCCTCTTTTGGTGCATTTTGCGAAGAGGTTCCACTGTTCCCGAACCCATTTTGCGGAGAGCTGGGCAAATTCCCAAAACTTAATTCTTCTGACTTGAGCAGTCTAATATTTTTCCCCCAAGAGCACTAGTTAACGGATGCCCGGTCATTCTTCTTCAGAAGTATAGAGTTTATTTCCGCAGCAAAAGAAAAGCGCAAGTCATTGCGCGTTGTTACACAAGGGCGAGAGATGTTACCTGCGCAGAAACGCCACCAGAGAGAAAAAGTGGAGGGGGTGCTTCGCGCGCCTTTTACAATATGTCCTTGCATAACGAACGAGCGATAATATCAGCGCGTCAGCTTTTTCCTTACTAAACTCCCCCAGTTGACGGCAGGAAAAGAGGCAGAGAGGGATAGTGCAGGCGAAGCAAGAATAGATCCTTTTTTGTGCAATCCCTGATTTTCTCGCTTTCTGTCGCTTTTGCCTAGAAAAACATCTTTGCTTGTGATGGACAAGGCTCGTCAATAAAAGTTCTAGACCCTTGGTAAGGGATTTGAGATTAACTATCTACTTTTTGTCTCATGTTTTAAGATGCGTTGACCTTCTTTCTGGCCTTTCTCCCGCAGTGTAGACTGGTGCCGTTTGCAATTGCGTGGCACAGGGAATCCGTCTTGCATGAAATTTCGTGGACCGTGGCCTTCCAGCAATGTCGTCACTTGAACGATTTTCTCCGTCAAATTCGCCTTTCGACGCCACCTTTTTATGTATGTATCACTAGTCTCGCGGTAGAAACTTTGCAAAGAAATGAGCTTCGAAATGAGCTTTGAGCTCCTCCTCCTCCGCTGGAGGAGGAGGAAAGGAGGAGGGATGGGAGGATTGGAAAGGAGGAAATAAGGAAGGAGGGGAGGAATAGAGAGAGAGAGTGAGGGGGTGAGGAGGAGACTGGGGAAGGGCCCTCGGAAAGTTTGTTGTGAAATAAAAAGAAGGGACTTGCGGTTGGAACGCCCCCGGCGATTTTTTGTGGGTACTTTGTTGTGGAAAAGCTGACGATTCACAATGCAATATCTCCTTTATACGAGCTCAGGGCGTCTAGCAGATTTAGAAAGTCCGTTTCTGGATGTTTGACTGAACGCTGTTTGCTTATTGTACAAATAATTAGTGGGGTTAATATTTTTAATACCCTCGGCTCAGAACACCGTGGCGATTTGTAAGCGGAATAGGAACGGCCCCTTTCAAATAATTTTGGGAAACACAATTCAACCCAGAATTAACCCAGTCCCGAAAAAAAAAAAACTATAATTCACGTTGTGAAATAAAGCAACAAAACAACACAAATTTGAAATGCTAAGAGAGCAGCTATACGAAATGAAATCCATTACTCTAGTACGTTCTTGAAAACCTGAGAAATTGTCCCAATGTGAAGAGCGCACGCTTATGGCTCCTGTGCTTCTGAGAGTTGGATCACTTTAAAAATCAACACAAAATGTTTTGTTATTAAAATTTTAAATGTTTATTGTTCCAGTCAAGAAACTAACGCTCAAGGGGGATCCAGAACTCCGTTTTGGGGGGGGGGGGCGGAATATTTGTAAGGATACTATTCTCTCGTCCTTTCATGTGCACAAGCGGGGGGGTTCACCCATGTCAAATTGCGCTCCGAGAAGGGGGAGCGGGGGGGGGTGACTTTGTTTGGGAGGTGGGCGGCGGCCACTGTCGCCCCCCCCCCCCCCCCCCCCCCCCTTGGATCCGCCACTGCAAACGCCATCGCATCCCTCGAGTGCTCTAAGGCAGTGGTTCTCAAATGAATGTCCGCGGAACCGTTGGGGTGCGCGAAGGCATTCTAGGGGTCCGCGAAGCCCTGCCTCGTCAGTCGAGCCCGGCAATAAAGTTGTCTTTTTTCAGATCGAGAAGAAATGTTCCAGTTTTCGGGCGAGATTTCTTGTGTGTAGCTCAACAAGAGAGGTCTACTTCACAACTACCTCTTAGTTATATCCATTTATTAATTAATGATTATGTTTAGTCTCCATTTTTGCCCTCCCTCACCACGAACGGTGTCCTCCATCATCTCCACCGATCCACAAGGGGTCCGCGAATCATCGATGGTTGAGAGCCACTGCTCTAAGGCATCAAGGGATGCGATGCCATTAATTATCTGAAACAATAAGTGACCAGCGTTTAGTCAAGCATCCAGAAACTGAGTTTTTAAATCTGCTAGTGCGCCCTCAGCACGTGAAAAGAAGATATCGCATTCCAGATCTTCCACTTTTCCACAACCAAGCACCCACAGCAAATCGGAGGGGGACGTCCCCAACCTGAACTCTCTGATTATAATGCAATTAAATGCAAAGGTGCAAGCGAGCTGGACAAGAATGATGAAAATAATCCCTGGAGAAGGGGAACAAGAGGGACAAAGGACAAACACAAATCTCTAAACACAGCTAGGTGACTGGTGCGCACCAGTCACCTAGCTGTGTTTGGAGATTTGTGTTTGTCCTTTGTCCCTCTTGTTCCCCTTCTCCAGGGATTATTTTCATCATTCTTGTCCAGCTCGCTTGCACCTTTGCATTTAATTGCATTATAATCATAACCTTAAAAATTGCAAGCTTCACCCTTGTTGGTGTTAGACTGGTGGCAGCTGATAAAACCCGTTTGCTCTACTGACGTCTTAACTCTGGTTAGCTCAGTTGGCAGAGCGCTCCACCTGTAATGGAGAGGTCCCGGGTTCGATTGAATTGAATTGAATTGGTTTTATTTAGACACTAGGTCTAGGGTAACAGGGCAAAAGGCAGATTAACTCTGCCTGACGTGGCCCTATCACCCGCTTACAATGCTCAGCAGGCGAAAACAAAAACAATAAACATTAAAGAAGTACGAGAAGATACAATAGCACATCAACAGCAATCAAAACAGCATATTTTGTATAAAGCTTATACAATCGTTAGTGCACTTAACACTTTGAAAATAAATGAAACAGGTAATACAACTCATACGCAATAAAAATACAATCTAAAATTATTTACTAAACGTGACATGATAGAAGGTACCGCTTTATACTAATTTTAAAGCTGTGTTTTGATACACAATCTGAGATTATTTCTCTAACAGCAGGATGTTTATTTAAGAAATCAGGTATTAAGTATGCTAATTGGTGATGTCCATAATTTGTTCTAGACCAAGGCATTCTATAGGAGCCGTGTCGAAGATTGTATCGTGTATTACTAGGAAGAAGTGCGTCAAAAAAACGGGTGGGGTCACTGATTATTTCATTATAGATATACATTGAAAGTTTAAGAAGGAATAGCTGACTAATGGTAAGAAAACTGTATTTAAAAAATATCTCTGCTGTGTGATCAGTATGCTGAAGGTTTTCTATACAACGTATCGCTTTTTTTTGCAGAAGAAACAACCTACCAATATTTGTTTTAGTTCTTGAACCCCAAACTAATAAACAGTAATGGAGATGAGAGTACACTAAAGTATAGTACAACTGACCCGGACCAGGCGGATTTTTTCGGTCGCGCACCAGTCACCTAGCTGTGTTTGGAGATTTGTGTTTGTCCTTTGTCCCTCTTGTTCCCCTTCTCCAGGGATTATTTTCATCATGAAGTCTCTTCTTTTTTTTCACAACAAACATTCCGGGGGCCCTTCTCACTTTTCCTTCTCACCCCTCCTCTCTCTCTCTCTCTCTCTCTCTCTCTCTCATCTTCCTCTCCTTCCTTCTTTCCTCCTCTCTAATCCTCCTCTTCCTCCTTCTTTCCTCCTCCTCCTTGAGCGTGGTACGACGCCAGATATATCTGTACCCGTAATTCATTACACAACTGCAGGCCCCAAAAAGTCATAATATATATTTCTTATTACAGCACAAATATTAATTGTTAATTATTGCAGTATTACTACATTAATGTTATTTCTGTCATCTCTTTCGATAAATTCACTTTCAGCAAATAAAGATTAAAGGTGCGGTTTTAACCAGAACACTCACTGGATTTCATCGGAAACAAGAAAATCGACTCACTTTGAAATATCTAAGGCACGTGCATTATTCTATGGTCTTCGAAATAAATCGCACAATTTGGACGTGTTTCTAGGTTTCCGAATCCTACCGGATAGCATTTTTGTGCTAGCGGTTCTGCACCCCGTGGCCGAGGCGCGCAGCTGTGATATTACGGCATGGCATGCATACCACGAGCGACAGAGACCAGGGTTCCCTCGGGCCTAGCGCATACAATCTTCGGCATCAATGGCACCAACCCAGCCGGCCCTTTAAAGTTGCGATTTTAAGCACCACACTATAAACATACTGGCGCATGTTGTTGCTCATCAACGTCCCTAGCAGTTTTGATTATTATTCTGACATTCTCCTTGGCAGTAGTGCCGTCGACATAGGTCTCGTGAGTGGAACACCCCGAAAACTCGAGAGACGGTTTCGCATGGAAAATGATTGTTTCGTTTCCATATGCTCTGCATAATCTCATACTGTGACTAATGCCGGGATCCGTGGAGCGCGAAACACTTAAAGTCACTGTGTCTTCACTTCGTTATTTTTTGAGAGATGGAGCAAGTCGTCGAGGAACCTTGAAACCAGTTGGTTCGCGTGAGAAGATCAGATGCTTCGGAACATCTATCGTGATTTTTTTCACTCGAGATTTTTGTCAGACTCTGACGAACTTCAAAAATGTCAAAAGAAATAATAACAGCTTTTTATAAATAGATATATTTAATGCTCCAGATTCTGCAGGCTACTAAAATGTGTGGACGCTTTCAGATTAGCGCTTATGCCAGTCCGACTAGCTCTCACAAAAACTAATGTGGCCAGCACCCTTCATTGTCCCTCCGTACTTGATAGCTGTCTGAGCGGAGCATTCTTCAAGAAGATGCGTTTGAATACATCGACTGCCCGGTTAAATAATGCGAGATCTCCGGGCACATTCCCGCACGTAATGACACACCAAAAATGAATCTACGTTCTTGTTTGGCTGCGAAATATGTACATTACTTGCATAGATATAACAAAAAAAAAAGACATAGTACTGCTAGAATTGACGTAGCTAACATGTGACCCGCCCGAGCACAGCAGTGCCAGATGGGCGTGGGTGGGGCGTGGTCCGAGTTCATGCGATACCACATTTTGAAAAGTAGCCGAATATTGCGCGTTCATAAACTTCGCTTCCTTAATCATTATTTCAGCTGCCGGAGTTCAAAGCAGTCCCCGAAATCTAGGAGGGAAAAGAGTCATGTCATGATGAAACCACTCTTTTGACGTCAGCGCCTTGAAGTAATCGCTCCGATAATGGCGGCTATATAAAAAAGTGTGTCCAAAAAATAAGCGCTCTTTTTTTGTTCCATTCACTCCGGCTGGGTCTGGTCTACTTATCTCGGCCACGACAGAACAATTGGGGAAGAATATGGGATATCACGGCAGCGTCGGCGGACATCTCGCCACAGCGGCCAGTCAAACAAAAACGTATCACCGAGGAAGTCAGGAACACGCGTCACGATAACAATGGAGCGGGCGAGACGAACGGAACATATAAGTGCACTGTTTCGATGGACAACATTGTCACGAATGACGAGGTAAAACAAAAAGGAACTGGGGAGAACTGTAACATTTAATGGGAGCAAACTTGTGCCGAAAAATAAAAAGGAAACAGAAGATAACAGCAGAGTGCCGCGGATGCCAAAGTCGGTGAAAGAGCAGAGTCAAACGCTGGGGCGAAACTGACTCTGGCTCGCTACGCGAAGCCCCTTATGTACACGAGTGGGCTTCTGGAATAATCGCCGCAGAAAGTTGGACGCGTAGAACATTAGGACCTCGAACAAGCAACATGATTCTCGAATTTACCAGAATACTAGTTTGCAGGAATAAACATTAGATGCGCCGCTCCCAGGAATCGAACCCTGGCTTTTCGCGTGGGAGACAAGCGCGACAACCGTTACGCCACGGGCGCGCTGCCTAATTGGTCAGCTGCGCCCGCGGCATTATTCCCCCATTTAGAAAAGTGCATCGTCCCGATGCAGCAGAAAGCTAAAAAAAAACAAATCCACAACTAAAGGACATCAGAATCACGAGCCACAGTTCACAGCTCACAGTTCACTCCTCGACGAGGGTGAAAAGTGCTATCGTTCGTAATACGGCTTCAGCCGGACGACGTGCACAACCTCGGGTCGCGGCTGACGTCTGGTTCTTGGTCGTGTTCCGTCGGGAAGAACTTCGTAGTTCAGATCTCCGAGGCGTCCGATGACCTTGTAAGGCCAAAGTAGCGCTTCAGCAGTTTCTCGCTGAGACCGCGACGACGAATCGGCGTCCGCACCCACGCTCTGTATCCGGGCTGGAAGTGGACGGCGCGGCGACGAAGATTGTACCGGAGAGCGTCGACACGCTGTTGATCGTAGATTCGAAGGCGGGCTAGTTGGCGTGCTTCTTCTGCTCTCTGGCTGACCACATGGGCATCGTCGCATCCGGCATCCACAGGCTCATGGGGCAGCATCGCGTCCAGCATGGTCGTCACTTTTCTTCCATGCACCAGCTCGAATTGTGTAAACCCGGTTGTTTCTTGAGCTGCGGTGTTGTAGGCGAACGTGATGTACGGTAATACCTCGTTCCACGTCTTGTGCTCTACGTTAACGTACATAGAGATCATGTCGGCAATCTTCTTGTTGAGCCGCTCCGTTAGCCCGTTGGTCTGCGGATGCTACGCGGTGGTTCGACGATGGCTGGTGTGGCTGAGCCGAAGGATCTCTTGCGTGAGCCGGGCCAACAACGATGACCCTTGGTCGGTTAGCAAGACTTCAGGGGCACCATGTCGATGGAGAATAGACTCGACGAAAAACTTGCCGACTTCCATGACTGTTCCCGACGGAAGGGCTTTCGTCTCCGCGTATCGGGTAAGGTAATCCGCGGCAACGATTATCCAGCGGTTCCCCGACGTCGATGGCGGGAAGGGCCCAAGCATATCTATTCCAATTTGTCGGAAAGGCGTAGTAGTGGTCGATATCGCTTGCAGGAATCCCGCAGGTCTCGTCGGAGGTCTTTAACGCCGTTGGCACTCATGGCATGACCGCGTGTACAGATGAACAGTCTTCGGGAGTTTTGGCCAGTAGTACTTGTCACGAATCCGGGCAAGGGTCCTGCTGTAGCCCAGATGTCCGGCCGTTGGGTCGTGGTGGCACGCTAGAAATATTTCTTCTCGGAGGCTGGTAGGAACAACCACTAGCCAGAGAGTTTCGCTGGTTCCAAAATTCTTTCTGAATAGTACGCCTCACCGCAGGACAAAGCTCGGTAGGTCCCGAGAAAAAACCTGTGGGACAGAGCCGCCTCGACCTTCGGGGTGGTCGATCACGGAGCAAAGTTCCGTGTCATTGCGTCGCAGTGCCCTCATGTCGGTAGCGCTAACTGCGCCTAGAAAACGAGCTTCGTCATCGTCGTCGGCGCCGGAGATTGGAGGTTCGACTGGAACCCTAGACAAATAGTCAGCGTCATTATGCTTGCGGCCGGATTTATGCACAATGGTTACGTCAAATTCTTGCAGTCGAAGGCTACAGCGGGCGAGGCGTCCTGAGGGATCCTTGGGGTTGGCGAGCCAGCAGAGGGCGTGGTGGTCTGTGACCACGCGGAGCGGGATCCCGTACAAGTACGGACGGAACTTGGTTATCGCCCAGACGACTGCAAGACATTCCTTGTCGGTTGAAGAATAAATTTATTCTGCCTTGGACAGCGCCCGGCTTGCGTAAGCGATTACTCTCTCTGTTCCGTCTTGTTGCTGAACGAGTACCGCACCGAGACCGGTATTGCTGCCATCCGTGTGGATTTCTGTCTCCGCAGACTGATCGAAATGCCCGAGGATAAAGGGCGACTGGAGCCTTCGCTTGAGTTTGTCGGACGCTTGTTCTTGCTTCTTTCCCCACGGGAACTGCACGTCGTCCTTCGTCAGATGCGTCAGCGGTGCAGACATTTGTGCAAAGGCACGAATGAAACGTCTGTAGTAGGCGCACAGCCCTAGGAACCTTCTGACGGCCTTCTTGTCTGATGGTTGCGGGAATTCGGCGACTGCAGACGTCTTTGCAGGATCAGGGCTTACACCCTAAGCACTCACAACGTGTCCCAAGACTTTCAGCTCACCATAGGCGAACCGACACTTGGAAGGCTTGAGTGTCTGCCCAGCAGTCTTGATAGCATGTAGCACAAATCGCAATCGTCTCAGGTGCTCGTCGAATTCGCTTGCGAATACCACAACGTCGTCGAGGAACACAAGACAACTCTTTCATTTCAAGCCGAAAAGGACTGTGTCCCTAACGCGCTGGAAGGTTGCCGGCGCTGTGCACAGTCCGAACGGCATTACTTTAAATTCATAAAGTCTGTCCGGCGTGACGAATGCCGTCTTCTCGCGATCTCGTTCGTCGACCTTTATCTGCCAGTACCCGCTCTTCAAGTCCATCGACGAAAAGTAACGGGCGTGGCGCAGCCGATCCAGGGTGTCGTCGATGCGCGGCAGCGGATAGACGTCCTTTTTTGTTACTGCGTTCAGCCGGCGATAGTCCACGCAGAACCTCAGGGTTCCGTCTTTCTTCTTCACCAGGACTACTGGGGAAGCCCACGGACAGCTAGAAGGCTGGACGATGTCGTCATCAAGCATTTCCTAAACTTTATTCTGGATGATTTCCCTTTCTTTCACGGAAACTCTGTACGGTGGCCGATGCACAGGAAGTGCGCTGTCATCAGTAACAATTCGATCTTTCGCAATCGGAGTTTGACGCGCCTTTGACGACGTGGAAAAGCACTCACTGAACTCGGCGAGAAGGTCACTGAGTTGTCGTCGTTGTGGGGCTTGGAGGGACGGGTTGATGTCGAGCACCGATGGCGTGATTTTCTTGCGCTTCGTCGGAGAGGTGTTTTCTGAGATCACGGCGATCGCGGCTGAGTCCAGAATTTCCTCGACGTAGCCCACAGCTGTACCCTTCGTAAGGTGCTGCGACTCTTGCCGGAAGTTGGTGACAAGGGCTACGGTACGCCTGTCCTGGGGCTCGGCTACGCCTCTTGCAATGCCAATCCCTCGTCCAACGTGAAGTTGGACGCCTCCTTCCAACAGTGCTACACCGCAAGTGGCTTCTTCGGTCCCGACGGGCACAAAGACACTCGACAGCGCCGGCAGGTTTACATGGTTGGCAAAGACTCGCACTGCAGCTAACGTCGCTTTGGGATTTTCCCCCGATGGGACAGGCTTCCGAAGCGTCAGATTGTTCTCCGCAAGGTCGATGACGGCGCCGTATTCACACAAGAATTCCATTCTGAAAATGACGTCCCTCGAACAGTCTTGAAGAACGCGAACTTCACAGGGCACGTCTCACTGTGGATCTTGCGCGAGCGGTGCATCTCCCGACTGGTGTGATGAGATGCCCTCCGGCGGTTCGTTTTTGTGGTCCATCCCACGGCGTTGACACTTTTTGCAGGCGGCGAGAGAGCCTCCCACTCAAGACTGAGTACTCTGCTCCGGTGTCCACGAGTGCCGATGCGTCGAGGCCGTCGATAACAACGTTTAGGTTGTTGGACACCGTTGCAGGCGCGTTGGTGCGATGCGGGGCGTCAGGAGAGTGGGAGTGCTCCGGCGTTCTTGAAGGCTGTTTTCTTCAGTCGTTTTCGGCAACGTCACCTCCAGGAGTTGCCGCACTTAGTTTTCCCGGCGACGCAGGGGAGACAGGCTCTCTCGGTGGGGTCGTGGCGCTGGGGACGCTAAACATCGTGGCGATGGGGAGCGAGCTTCACGGCGGAGAGACGACACTGGAAAGGGCGAGCGTCGGAGGTATTCCTCGATGTCGCGAGGGCGTTCGTCGTACCTTGGGCGCGTGTCGTTCGGGTGAAACCCGCGCGGGCCCAGTTGTCGGTAGGGGCATTGACGGTAAATGTGGCCGGCTTCACCGCAGTGATAGCACAGAGGTCGTCGATCGTCCGTCCTTCATACGTCGGTCTTTCGTGGCGCTGCTTGTTCTGAGTGGGGGTGCGCCCGATCTTCCTGGCGTCGGGACTGCGGCATCGGAGGGTCTCGTCGGGGTGGCGCTGTGGCCTGGCGGTTAGCTTGCGGCGGTCGTCGGGCAATGGCGGCGTATCTCAAAGTCGGTTCCTTTTGTGTCGTCGTGTTGATCGGAACCTCCGGTTGGAAGGCCCCGGGGAACTTCCTCTCGGACGACCTCGGCGAGAGACGGTGAGGACGGGCGATCCGCAGCGGGGAGCATCTTGCGGATTTCTTCCCGGACGACTTCACGGATGATGTCACGGATGCCTGGGAGGCCGGTACCAAGGTCGGTTCCGGATGTCGCCAGAGTAGTCACGCCAGGGTGTCGCTCGTAGTGTCCGGCGCGTGCTAGTAGGGCACGTTTCATATTCGTCGCCTCCGTGACGAACCCGTCAACAGTCGTCGGGGGATTGCGAATGAGACCGCCGAATATCTCGCTTTTCACACCCCTCATGAGGTGTCGCAGCTTTTTATCCTCTATAGCCTGAGGATCGGCGCGGGCGCTCAGGCGAAGAACATCCTCGACGAAGCTGGTGATGCTTTCATTCGGGCATTGGGTCCTTGTTCGAAGGATGTCTTCGGCCCACTCGCGTCGGTGTTGGCTGGTAGACGTCTTCCTTAGTTATTGCTTGCACACCTCCCACGAAGTTAAAGAAGCCTCGTGGTTCTCCAGCCTGTACCTCGCAGTACCTTCCAGCGAGAAAAATTTCGGCAAGCCATCTTCCACACCATCCATGACCTAAATCATTCGGGTATCCGTGCTATGCATCGTCTTGTTACGTCACGGTATGTTTGGCCCCGTATGAACTCTGACATCCGCCTGTGAACGAAAACATGCAACAAATGTCAACGCTCTAAAGTGTTTCGCCGCACAAAGACACCAATGCACGCATTTCGCCCACCGGACGCCAGATTCGACCATGTGCACACTGACATAGTAGGCACCCTACCATCATCAACCGGATGTCGATACATACTCACATGTGTGGACAGGTTCACACGATGGCCAGAGTCTGTTCCGCTTACCGACATCACAGCGGAAACAGTCGCTCACGCCTTCATCTCCATCAGGATCGCGCGTTTCGGCTGTTCGTCGACCATCACAAAAGACCGCGGCCGACAGTTCCAATGCGCCTTCTTCACAGCTCTCACCAAGATATTGGGTTTCAAACACGTGCACACAACAGCCTATCATCCCGCTGCCAATGGCGTGGTTGAAAGGCTGCATCGACAGCTCAAAGCAGCGCTAATGACAAAAGAAGATCGAACCCATTTGGTTAATCACCTTCCTCTTGTCCTTCTTGGATTTCGTGCCACTTTCAAAGCCGACCTCGAGTGCACCTCAGCTGAACTCGTTTATGGTACCACACTTCGATTACCTGGAGAATTTTTAACCTGCCTACCCTCTGAACCATCGGACATCCCATCATACCTTCAGGACATGAAAACATTTTTCAATTCCCTGCGTCCAGTCTCACCTAGGCACTCAAACTCTCGGCACATATTTATTAGTGAAAACCTCAATACATGCAAACATGTGTTATTAAGAAGAGACAGAGTACGACCACCTATCACGCCACCGTATGATGATCCATTTGAGGTACTTTCGCGAACGGGCAAGACCTGCACCATCGGCATCAACGGGCGCCACGATGTTGTCACGCTGGACAGAGTCAAGCCAGAATACTTGGCCTCTACTGTGACAGCCCCCGTCATCATGCCCGTTCCACCACCTAGTCCACCAAACACCACCACCACCACCCGTCATCCACCCCCGCCAAACAAAATCGTTACGTGGAGCTAAACAAGGCTTTCCGCTCCACGCAACTAGGGGGGGGGGGGGATTCTGCAGAGTCGCAGCCCTTAATACCTGCCTCCCACAAAATGAAACACTTCGCGCTCTAAATGAAAACAAAGAGCGCGCCACAGAACCGAGCACAGCGAGCGCGAGTTGCTCGAGCAGACTCTCGCTCTGGCTCGCTCAGTGGATCTCGGGAGCCGGGAGACAACAATAAAAAGAAGAAGAGATGCCTTTCGCCTAAGCTCCGGGCCGGACGTCTCAAATTCTTTTCCGGCAACTTCGAACACCGCCGACAATGTAAAGACATCTACGTGCGACACTCTTTCAAAAAATTGTTGCGGCGTCGATTCTTGATCGGTATCCAAGCGTGCGAAGGCACAATTATGCCGCACTTGGCGTGCCAAGGAGGCAGGGATCACGCCGCGAGACCGGCGACACTTGCTTATGACGAGTTGTACCTTTACATGCGGCTTCACACACATCGCACTCGCCAAACACATCCACACTGAGTCGATTCTTGATCGGTATCCAAGCGTGCAGAGGTACAAAGACACGGGACTTCGGCGTGCCAAGGACGCTTTCAACACGTCACGATACCGGCGAAACTCGATTGTGACGAGTTGTGTCTTTTTCCTGTGGCACTGCGCTTTCGTAAACATTTCCACGTGTTCTCAACGGCAAGCATCACGCCTGACACAAGATTTTAAAAAACGCCTTCGGCGAATGACGACGAACGAGTAGAAAACGTGTCTCTAGCACGCAACCAGCCGTCCTCTGTGACGCTGGCAAAATGAAAAAAAAAAACAGCACGCAAGATGGCCGTACGTGGCCGCACTCGCGGAGCGGTGATGCGCGATCCAGTAATTGTCATTGAGATCAGTGGTTCCTAACCAAGCTCATTTGACGCAACATGGATGTCCTTGTTGTAGTTGACTGAAATTGTAACTTTCAAATAAAGAAAATTGTTTTAACATTTATATAATTTTTGTAATAAACTATGTTGCAGTGCACTGTATACTAAACCGAAGCTTGGCTTCGTTTTATTCTAACATGATGGCAACCATCATTGTCCCGACTGCCGGCAGTACTTCACCTACTCGTCTGTCGGTTGTCCTGTTATCTGTCTCTTGCGATCCACATCAGCCACAAGCATGCTGTCTAGATTTTATGTGCCCACCGGAAAGAATCTCCTGTCTTCTTGGAAGCAAGGACCCCACTAGGATTGCTCGGACGTCGTCGGCACCCACGAACCGAGTCAGCGAGCCTCATGTGGTTTGCTTAATTCCTCCACGTTTCTGGCGACGGATCCCACAGCCCTGGCCTCAGCTCTACGTGACCTAGCTTGTGAAAAACTATCTACGACAGCGCGGCGTCTTTGGAATCGGATTACTACGACCAGTGGCTCCTAAAACCTCAGTGGCTCCCTTAAATGATGAGCACTTCGATGTGAACGCTCTTACCTTCACAGTGTGCTGACTCTTCGAATCGTCATTCTACAGGCGACACTGCGAGACGCGAGCCTTCTGCGTTGTTCAGCTCGCAGTGTGATTCTCAAAATGGGCACTTGGTCCCAAATACGCTGCTGCACCCTCACTCACTCCACGAGACGTATCTCACGCCAGTTCTAGCGGTATGTAAAACGTAGATGCAGGATTCGGTTTATGGCGGTCACCTTGTCGATTGATACAGTGGAGCACGCTACTAACGGAAGTGATCGTGCAAAGAACTCTAGATTTGTGCTGGTGGTGGTACCTTTCCGATTACTCTTTTGGTGACGCTGCAGCGTGAAACTAGTACCTCACATAGGAATGGCAAATTGCTGCTATGCTGTGCATGCTACCCGGCCTCCGTGAAAGCTGAGTCCTACGACTTGTCAGCGAGCCACTGGTGCTCATTAACACTAATATTAATCAAATCTGTGCACTCTAGAAGCCTTCTAGTTGAGTCGCTCAGAGTGCAGTGTATATCATGAAATCATTTCTAGCGGCCCAAGTGCTCGACAGTTTGATGGGACAGCGTGCTTAGTGCCGTAATTCTCAATATGCTTATAAATCGTGATAAATCCTCCCTGCAAACGACTCCACTGCTGTTATGGACAACCTAATGCTGGTGCGGTTTATCAGGTGACCCCAGAAACCACGAAGGTTTGCAGTACGGCATCAACAAGGTCTACTATAAACAACCAGCTATGCTTCTTCAGACAGCATGTCAGCCGTTTTGTCCAAAACGTGCAGAACACTGGGTTTTGTATTTTCTCTGTCCAGTGGAACCGGCCATAGTACACTTAGGTGACTTTCACAGCCCTGGTACCACCACATTAGAGTACCGCAGCCCCACATGAGGTTGATCTTGTAAGATCAACTTAAAGTGTTCAGCAAAGGGGGGTAGCTTACGCTACTCTTCGGCAGCCAAGCTCTCTCCGGATCTCTCACTGCTATGATATTGGCTAGACTCCTTGCCGTTCACCGGCGGGCCAAAGTGACCTCAAGTGTGGCCCTTTAGCGGGTCGTTTTATGCCTCCTACACAATGTTGTATAACTGCAAGGTCACGAGACAGCATTGAAGTTAGTTTGCAAGAATTGTGCCGGTGCCTTTCAATCGTTTCCTACTATAGAGCAACAGCACTCCTTCCTGGGGCCCTAATCTGGACACTTGGCGAAAAAGTCGGCGAGAAATTCGGCGGCTCTGATTGGCCGGCGCCAAGGTCAAGTGCAGCGTTGGCCAATCGCGTCCGCCAGATTTCTCGCCGTCTTTTTCGCCAAGTGTCCAGATTAGGGCCCCTGGTGTGGTCTTCACTGTTCTGGCAATCCCTTTATGTGCACTCGCGCAGAACCCTCCTAATAATCTTCACAAGCTCGATAACTTCTGCAAACATACAGCTCGTCACCTTCACTCCTAGTGAGATAAAGCAGGGACTATGTGCTTTACTGTAAATCATGGACTTCTACTTAATTTCTGTTCGGTGCTTCCCCCCACCAATTTTATTTGTTCCTTTTGCAGGGTACTGTAGGATGCTTGGTAGCCTTTGGCCTCTATACTACAAGAAATTGATTTTAGCAGGATTAAACGATAAAATCACTTTTAACGCTTTTTATCCTCTACTATGGTACGCTTTTGACACACAACAGTATGCATTCTATTCAACCTTACTAAAACGGGTGTTATGTCCTTTAACTAAGAAACGTCCACAGAGTCCTTCATGATTACGACAAAAGTGTTTGAAAATTACGGAAACCTTTTACAGTGTACCGAGGAATATATACGTTTTGGCAGCATTCTTGAAAGGAAAGACAGCGTAAACGCAAGCTTGGCAGATTTGTTGTTTTCACAACATTGGCCATTGGCGCGGCCGAGCGGAAAACTGATGTTTCTTTAGCCTCTCGGAGATAGCATGTTTCACTACTCGCTATTTCGTCACCGATTACACTATTGCAACAGGACGTTTTGGTAACAATGTCAAGATCGCTTTAATAGCCTATTAAAATAAAAAAGTAGGGTTTAAATTTTTTAAGCTTCAAATTGTTTCTTTGGGATCATTTTTTAGCAAAGTTTGGCAATTTTTTACGCGTTTCCTATTTAAAATATCTTAAGAGCTTGATCTTATTAGAAAAGCCTAAGCTGATTATTTTTATTTATAATGAATTCGGTATTTCATGCAAAGCAGAAACACTTGCGACATATATTTAAATCATTAAACATTTGCTTTTGCTACCTAGAAAAATCTTGGGAGTTCAGAGTAGACCTTCTCAAAAACCCACATTTTTTTCGTTTTAGTATTAGTAAGGTTTAACAGTGGTTTTTGTTTGTATATTCGTAATTAAAGCTTGAATCTCGTAAAATGTGCGTTGTGAATGCGCCTCCATGTGGGTGCTGTTATGGCCAGTATTGTGGCATGGATATAATTAATGTCCTAATATTAACCCTAGAATTAACATGTAGCGTACAAATAAAAGGAATTGTGGATAATGCACTATTCCAGTATTTGTAAGTTTGTTCGCGCCAGACTTATACTCCCTTTATAATCGGTGGCTCACTTATTTCAAAGTAGACAACACTTCCCTTCTCTCTTTCATTTCCGCCTCTTAGTTACACATGGTAAAAGTTAGACGGCCACCTTGTGGATCACGGGATCAAACCTACACCGATCTGTCTGTCATCAGTGTATCCACCGGATTTTGAGGGTAACTTTGAGAAACGGCAAACACGGATTATCGCTAAACCGGAGATCTGGAGGTCAGCTCTGACGTCGCCACTTCTCCTTTCCCTTCCTCCTCCTCCTCCCGCGCACCCTATCTGATATATTCTACATAAAAGAGAATAGTTAAAACCTATTCGGTTCCCGTCTGGCAGAAGCAATATCAAAAGGTCTGGTGTTTACGCTAGTTCTGTTCTCATCTTAATGTTCTTGAAAAGGGCACTTTCTCGTTTCCGGATAGCCAGGAGCTTTCGTTTGTGCTATGGCTTGCAAGTTCTGTGCATACCGTCAAGTGTGCACCGCTTACCCATGAAAGCACACGACAATCATTTATTACTGTTTCCATTTCCGTAAAGTTTTTGAGCTTTACCTCAGCTTCCTTAAGCAAGTTCTACCGTCCGAAGACTCCGAGCCTGTGAACACCAATGACGTCGCGTGCAATAACTGCTACACAATGTTTTGCAGTCGGATAAAAACACATCAGCGAGGGCAGAAAGCATCATCCAGCTCATTGTCACCATACCTGACGCCTGAAGACGCGTGATTCGTTGACGAGAAAAACCTGCTTCAAGGGATGGCGGAACCAATCGACGCCGTCAAGGTAAGCGCGACATCGCTGAACCTCTCTTCTACCGTAATCCCGCGCAGGCGTGCTGGCTTTGTTAAACGGAAACGATCCGAAGTGAATATGCAGTTCCAAAAGAAAATTGGTTGTAAACTTAGCCATGCGTACGCAAAACATATAGATCTGGACAATTAAGGGTCACCTTCCTCAGGCGCAGATTGGGTCAGCCATATGCGTGTGGCCTATCTACAGAGCACGTCACAAATAGAACGCTACAGCCTGTTAACATTGTTGCCCTCCGATCTCTCTCTCTCTCTATATATATATATATATATTTTTTTTTAAACCAATCCATGAAGCACGCTGGAAAGTTAAAAACAAAACTAACAAAAAAAGCAAAAATGGAGTTCGGTCGTGGTCATAAAGAGGAACGTGACGTAAATAGGACGCGTTCGAGCAAGTGTGTTTTAATGGTGTTTTTGCCTGGTCGCCTCTGTAGTAGCGATGTTGGGTCTATCCAACACCACCTAGAAGAAAGAGAATGCCTCCGCCCGGCCTGCTCTCCCAAGTGCCTATGTCGCCAAAGCGAGATCAATGGCTGTAGCGCCAGCAAGCTGTCACCAACTTGCGCCGTCTGCGCCACCTCCGCGTCGTCGTTGAACAGCTAGAGATGGCTTATATCGGCTTCGAAAGTAGCTTCGGGTCAAAAGCAAAAATAGTATTATTGCCAAAGCTTCATTTCAGCTAATTTTGCCCTTACATAGACTAAAGAAAGTAGTAACTATAAACTGTTAATTCAGTCTTAGTAATTGCATCTTAGAAGAATGACTTTAAAAGTTTTTCTTTTAACTTTACGCATAAACTTAGGGACATGTAAATTTGTTCCTGTCAGATTTCGTCCTTCTTCCGCTGGCCACAATCACAAAAGCAGCAAACAATCAGGCACAACTCTGGGATCGACTGAAACTATATTGCCGCGCGCGCAGCTGACCAAGTAGGCAGCACACACGTGGCATAACGGCTATCGCTCTTGCGTTCCTCGCAGAAAGCCAGGGTTCGATTTCTGGCCGCGGGTAAGCATTTGTATTGACATCTAATTTGATGTTCTGGTAAATTCGAGAACCGTGTTGCTGATACGAGGATAGAATGTCCTACACGCCGAACCTTTTAAGCCGATTGTTCCAGATGCCCACGCGTGTATAAAAGGGCCTCCGCGTGGCAAGCCGGAGTCAGTCTCGCCCTAGCGTTCGATCTTGCTGTTACGCCGACTTCGACACCCGCAACGCTCCGTTGTTATTTTCCGTTCACTTTTTGTTTTGGGCACAAGTTCGTTCCATTAAACGTTTCAGTTTGCTCTGTTAGTCTTTGTTTTATCCCCTTGTCATTCATGACGATATGAACTAAATGAAAATTCGATTAATTTTCTAGAAGAGATATGTACAGACAGCCGGGTAGTTATTACTTGGGAAGCCGAAAGCACAAAACCAGCAGCAAAACAAGAGGGCTTACGCGTGGCTGCCCATTGCCTTCCCTGCTTTTTATGATATACCTTAGTAGAATGAAAAAAAAAAGTAGAGCAATGCAGTTTAGGATTTCATCTGACTTACATGGAAGAAGGGAAAAAAGTAAAACTAGTTTTACCAGTATGATGTGCAAAGATAAAATTGTACTTTTAGCTGAGTGTCGTGAGTCAATGCAGGCCACTGATTAAAATTTGTGGCGGGGAAGGGGACACTTTAGGCCTAAGCTTCAGTAGGGACAAATTTGTTATGTAGTTCATAACGACGCGAAGGGTGGACCTCTGGAGATGCAAGACACTGTGATAGAACATATAGAAAAGTACAAATATCTTGGTGAATGTTTAAATTAGGGAAGAAAATATCTGAATGTTCATGAATATTTCGTAATAAATAAGGAGAAAAGAAATTTGGCTAGTATGAAGAAGAAAGCATTGATGAACTTCAATAAATTCGAATTTGTGCTGCGATATAGAAAGGAGTAATGCAACTAGGTTTCACTTTCGGTAATGAAGTCTTGTGTATAAAACCTGAAGTACAGTCAAACTTAGAGGTAAGGCAAAGGTGTAAATTCAAGTTAGCTTTAGGGGCACATGGCAGCACACAAAATGAAGGTGTACGGGGGGATAAGGGTTGGGCATCCTTTGAGAGCAGAGATTCAACAAGTAAAGTTTGACCAAAGGTTAACTGATATGGAGCAGATGAGGTGGGCAGCCAAGGTATTCTGTACATGAAAAGCTTGAACACAAATTGAACGAAACGGACTCGAAAGCTCGGAAACACATTTTTACAGGCAGGCAGTAAAACGAAGTCAGTTGCAGACAGAGTTAAGTATGCGGAGAGCGAGATAGGGGAAGGAAGTATGCAGGAGAAATCAGCTTTAACTATGTATAGGTTACAACAACAGGAAATACGGAAACTTTGATAATTCTCGGGGGAGCTCTTTTCGATTTGAGACCAGAACAGGGGTACAGAGAACGAAGTCTTATAGGGCAAAAATGGAGTATATAAATACAGTTTCATGCGTATGTGAAGTGGAGAGCAAACTATGGAATACGCGGTTTTGAGGTTCAAGAGGCTTAAACCTGCCCTCCCTGAGGGGAGTGCAGATGTAGAGGGGGCCCTGGGTTTCGGTGGAAAAGATCGAAAGGAGGATTCTAAAGGGTTGAGGTAACGAAAAAAAAAAGGTTAGAGCATTGGTATAAGGGAACTAGGGAAAACTGAAATTGGCAAAAGCAGCTAGCACAACTGGAGGCAGGGAGGACAGCGAGAAATTTGGACACCCTCGCCCCTGGCTCCAGCCCAAAGTCTCAACCCTGTCTCTCAGTGGGTCTGGGTTTCGGAAAAAAACCCAACAAGGTTGACCAGAGGAAAATTGGCGACTCTCTTGCCGCGGGAAGAAGGCGGAGTTGCGTTTCCTTTTTTTTATTTTGTATTTGCCCGATCCCCCAATTGTCAGCCTGGGCGTTAATTCCCCTGGCCCGGTGATAGTTACAGGGATATATAGAGGGATAGAAATCGGGTATTTAAGTGGGGGAGGAAACCACTGGGCGCGTTCAGTGGCGCCTCCCTTGCCCCCGAACGGAGTGACTCGAGTCAGAGCTTTTTGGATTTTCTCACCGGAAATCGTCACCAGTCAGGAAATGACGTCATATTTAGCTCCTTTGACTCTAAGTGCACCGTCTCCGGACTCGGTGCTTCGGAGCTTGACTCCAAGCCCCGGAGTTACGTGCACCGGAAGTGACTTTTCGCCGTCCGGTGGAAGGAGTCAGTGACTCCTTGACCCCGGGGCCGCTACTGAACGCGCCCACTGCCTACGGCGAGGTGGCGCAAGCTACCGACCGATACAAAGGAGATAGCCAATATTGTCTATCCATTCATCCACAAAAGAAAGTCAGTGCGGCGTCCGCGTGTTTTTTTTGTTATTTTCTATGTTACTTTTGCCGTTCTTAGCATAGTTTGTACTCCTGTCATGAGGGTTCACGCATAACGAAGCTGTCGGGATGCCTGGCTGCTGTTGCGCTCCGACCGGCAAGTCTAACTACGCAGGTAAACCGAGTGTCAGAGTTCACATTTTTTCCGTCTGACCCTCTACGGCGGACGGCGTGGACATTAGCTGTCCCTTGGAAGGATTTCATTCCGACAGAGTACACTGGGATAAATGTTTTGCTTCTTGTATACTACTTTTGGTGTTCTAGGAATATCCAGTGTTAGCAATGACGAGGGGTGGTTTTCAAAACACGTTTCTGCTTCCCGCAAAATGCTTGCTAAAAAAGCAAGTCACGAATTTGGGTTCATTTTTTCGTTTCTGTTACGAAATCTGTGATCACAATATATTGTTTTTATTGCAGCTGTGCGAAAAACATTTCGCTCCAAGAGTCTTCGTTACAACATCAAGCTACACACACGTGAATACATTAAGAGTTGTCCAAGTGCCTCTCCGACTTGTTAAACTCGAACAAGATGGAATACCGAGTTAGTTTCTAAGCTACCCCGGATACCTGTCTCGCACGCAAACGTCGCTAGGGAGGCACCAGGCAAGAGAAGGAAACACTTGGAAGGCGCATCACTCAACGACGCTCTGGAATTGTATAAAAACAAAAAGGAGCAACAAAACAAGACACTTAAAGTGACAAGTTTTTCTGGATTCCTTGATGCTCTTCCGAGCCTCCAGACTTCTCACTTCGAGACTCTATGCAACAGACACTCTGCGTTTTTCTTCCTGGACTTCACTGACTAACATGCCCCAGCTGTGCGTTCCTCAGTGACAGTGACAAGTGACCTGTGTGCTGAAGTGTATACAGGCGAAACACGCGTTATGAACCTTGGTGGTCTCAGTGTTCCTGCGCAATTGCAGTATTTAATGGAGTAAGAGATGTGCTTCAGTATGTTAAAATGATGTACAATGATCACTCTGCTGATGGCGTGGAATGGACTCAGCAGCTGCTTGGAATAGTGTCGTCACTGTTGGAGGAATTGATTTGAGATGACCAACCATCTACAGCTGCATGAATAGCATATGGAGGTAGTCAAATGTTTGAAAAGTAGAGTAGATCTCGTCCTCAGCAAAGCTGTGCAGTATCCACGAGACATGTCGGTGTTCACAAGTCTGATATTTACTATCCCGCCACACGCGTAGAGATTCGTGAGAGATTCACAGAAGGTAAGGTTGCCGCATCGTCATACAATGAGACGGGTATGCTCACTTTACCAAGTCAGCCCAGCAGCACACCAACAAGTATCTGGTTCTCTTGTATACACAAACAAAATCTCGTTAAAATTATGAAAGAACATGAAAGAAATGTTACTTTAATGATGAATGAAATTCACCTTTAGTCGTACTTTGATTTCAAAGCTGGTTCTGTAACAGATGCTGCAATTAACAGTGCAAGCCCAGCAAAGACAGCATACGTTTTCATAATTCAGAGTCCACTTTCCAGTCACAAAGATGTTATGCACATTATGCCCGTCGCTAAGATAGATGCTAAGACGTTCTATGACTTTCTACGAATGATTCTTGTGGAGCTAGAGTATTCAGGGTTTAAGGTCATTGCAGTCATCTCGGACAACAGTTCGATCAATCGCAAAACAATGACATTTCATTTCCAAACCTCCTGACCTCAATATTCTTTATCGGCACCCAGCAGATCCACCACGCACTTTATTTTTAGTTTTCACCCCTGTTCACCTGCTGAAGTGTGTTCCAAACAACTGGATAAATCAGCGACAACCTAGCGGGAGCATGTACTTGCCCAGACCCAAAACGTGCTGAGCAGAAACCTGAAATTCTGACGGCTTCTTTTCGCCCCTTACGTTAGTTGCACAAATCTGAACAGAATGAGTTTTAAAGTTGGCACCGACACAATCGTTGAAGGCACTAAACCAATCTAACATAGGAAAGGCAGAATGTGAAGCATTGTGGATCGTTAACTTGTCTACTGTCTCATCACTTCGCGCTAGCAGACTTCAGCGCGCAACTAGAACAACTGTGTACATCAATATGATCCTCACATGGTGGAACGTGGTGAACGTGAAAACTCCAAACAAGGAACAGCGGCTAAGGGACTGACTTACAAAGACCTGTAACCGCAAAGGCATGTTCCAGGCTGTTGGTCTAGAAGAGCACATGGCAGTGGCTTGACTACTGGGAAAGTTTGATTCATGATGCCCGTCATTTGAAGCGGGAAACCCACACAACGTTTTGCCACGCTACTCAGGCCCTCAGCGAAATTGCTGTGTATTGCTTAGAGGAACTTGGAATCCAGCTTGTTATTCTGGGAGCATTTAAGGCTGAATTGTCTTGAAGACCGTTTTGGGACTATCGTCAGCTGTGTGGCGCACATTATCATGTGTCAATCAGGTAGATTTATGTACATGAAAAAAAAACTGCAATTGGAGAACGTGCTTGACCTTCAAGGCTTGAATGTTCTGACGTTTGATGTTGTCCACATTAGTGCCGATTCATTGAAGAATCATTTTGATGTCAGTGTTACGGATTGTGACAATGTAAAATAGGCACCATGGCTTCCAGCTGTGATGTAAGTAGCTGGGTATTGTGCCAACGCACTTCTAAAGAAGCTGTTGTGTGCCTTCGTGCAGAGACAGGCTTGTAATAGAAGGCGCAGAGGAAGGCATTGAAAACAAATGCTCATGATTACTAGTATGACAAGAGATGGATTGAAGTTCCGGAGAGCTGTAGTAGTAAATGCTGTTCTTGTCACAGAAATTGTGCTAGATAAGCTCAGGAGCTACAGTTTTCCACCCTATTCTTTAGCCTTCCTACGCAGAGAGAGGCACTGTTTGCTATTGTGTCTGCCACCCTAGATAACGCTGAAGAATTTGATGTCTATGTCTTTAGGCATGCACCCCATCAATTCATAGAGCATGTTTTGAGTTCTGCAACAAATACAATGCTCAACAACCCGTGCAAAGTAGAAAACAACAAATGAATTGCGAAAGAAGAAAAGGGAAAGCTTAAGGCAGTGAAAGCTTGAGTTTCGACTGCGTGTGTGAATACATTTTTGCGATTGTCATTCTGCCAACCTGATGACCAATGTTTCATATGTAATAACATTGACGGCATTCCTTTTCTGGCACAATGTAATGTTTTATTTTCCACTTTGAAGTGCAAATTTGTTTAAGCTAGTGTAATAAAAATTTTGGTTCTCCAGAAATGACTAGGCCATCTATAAATTCAATCTGTTTCTAACACTTCATCACAAAACAGTGAAAACATTTCAATCATATTTTGTTTCAAAGTAATGGTTAATTTGTATGTTGGCTTGATGGTGTAACTGATCTTAGAAAGAGTAATATTACAATAATGGTTACTTATTACTAGACAACTTTAAAGAACAAACAATTTCCATTTATGGTAATCATTTCAAGACCGTTCGGTAAAAATGCTCACATATTAACGTTCAAAGCATGGCACTTAAACAAAAAATTCCGTCAATCAGCTCTGCATTTGTACTATTTGAGCGTGTTGGTGCTTTTTAAACATTTAGAACGTGAAGACACATAAGGAACGATACAGACAGGACAAACTTTCAATCTGTATCGTCCCTTATGTGTCTACACTTTCTAAATGTTTAAAAAGCTCTGCATTGTTTCTTGCTTGAGCAATCGAATTTAGGACGGTTATCTCTTGCACATCATGTGTTGCGATAGCTGAAATTTATAATCTGCGGCGATAGCGTGACCATCCACAAGTTATCGCTGGGGAGAGCGAGTGCCAACAACATCCCTGCGCGGTGAAACCGACTTCCAAATTGATCTCTCTTGCGTGAAGTCACACAGGCGTGCGGAGGCCATCTTTCTTCAGAGTGGTGTTGGTCTAACATTGGACATGATAAACAAGGTCTTGATGTTGAGCCTAACCCTGGCCCAGATACACATGGTTTTTTTTTTCAGCAAATTCATGCTGGACAAACACAAATGGCTGAGCATCTTACCCTTATAAAAATAGACAAGAAACATTAGATTCTAGCCTTGATGGCTGCAAAATCCGTCTGGTTCAGATCGTGTCGGGTTCGTCCCAGGTATCTGATCTTGTCAGTCGAGTGCAATCTTTAAAAGAAAATTGTGCTGCTCTCACGACAGCCGTCTCTCAGCTTATATATAAGAATGACGATATTTAATATCGTTCTCGCAGAAATAATTTGGTTGCACCAGGGCTCCTGGGACAAACGAATAAATCCCTTGGGTTGTTACCTGCTAAGATATCTATTCTGTTGTATTCGAATTTGTCTGTAACTTGCGATGGCTTAGAACGCTGTCATCGCTTCGGTTCGTTTGCAGAAGGTAATACAAGACCTGTATTATTTAAGGTACTTTCGAGCTAAAACTCGCAAACTCAAAAATGCCTAGAAACCTAAGGGCACTCGGAATGTTTTCGACGAAGATTTCTCACCACATGTCCGTAATATATGTGAAGAGCTTTTTTTCCGTAATGCTTAATTTAGAAAACATGGCGCCAAAGTAAGTCTTCGTTACTACCCCGCCCTTGTTGATAGCGTTCAATACTTGTGGGATGCTACAAATCACATAGTTTGAAAGGTTCTCCCTGTGGCACAACCTGCACGTTTAAAATGACACATAGAGAATAAACTGTTTTTTTTTTTGTAGTCAACATTATTGCAAGAAGCCTTTTACCCAAGTCCCATGGGTTTTTGCATATTGCATCTTCATATTAACCACACGTAACCCAGGCAGCACACTTGCTTGGGCAAGCTGGGGCCAGGATTGGGCCTTGGTCGTAATAGACTGGACCGAGGCCGCCCAGTGAATTCGGTGAACTGCCGGCCTGGCACTTCACTGCATTTTCTAGGCCCGGGAATTCCAAGGAACCGCCAGGGAAGGGCTTTCCCTGGCGTTCCTTGTTTTTCCATGGTCCGAGCAGACCAGTGTTGCCAGGCGGCCACCAGGGTTAAAGGTTCAGTGGCGCTTCATTGTATTCCATGGCCCTTAAATTCCAAGGAACTGCCAGGGAAGGGCTTCCCTTGGCGTTCCTTGTTTTTCCATGGTCCGAGCAGACCAATGTAGCCAGGCGGAAGCCAGCGTTGAAGGTTCAGTGGCGCTTCATTGTATTGCCTGGCCCTAAAATTTCACGGACCTGCCAGGGAATGAATTTTCTTGGCGTTCCCTGTTTTTTCTTGGTCCGAGCCGACCAGGGACGACAACCGGCCGCCAACGTTCAAGGCTTAGGTTCAAGGCAAGGCCTTCCTTGGTGTTCCTTGACTTTACTTATTGGTCCGAGACGACCAGTGTAGAAAGCCACCGATTGAGTACTTTACCAAGCAATTAATAGCGCAAACAAGCGACGGAGATTTGTCACTGTCGCCCGTGGCGTCGCTCGGTTCTGGATTTCTAAAAAACTTCGTTCATAGCCGTGGTGGTCGCTTGCTCCAGTCGCATGCGTTTTGATGAGCGATGTTTTCTAGATATTCACAATCCAACCATCCAGCGACGCACGAGCGACAAAAACCTCGATTTGGCAAGCAACGAGGCAAGGGAGGGCGACGAGGACCCGCTGTCGGTCGATCAGTCGCTCGACGAGGCAAACAGCATGAAAGTGACGGGAGCAAGCGACCACCAAAGCGATGAGCGTTTTCTAGAAATCCAGAACCGAGCGACGCGACGAGCGTCGGTGGGAAATCTCCGTCGCTCGCTAAACCGCTTACAAGCGGTTCAGCCTTGACACGTATGTACTTACTACACCGAGCCCATGGTCTCACCGCCGCGACCGGTGCCAGTGGCCACCGGCACATGAGCCAAACTTCCCGTCCACTGCGCTCAGCCAGGCTCGGCGACCGCCGTCGGACACCCGGCACAGTGAACTCGAAGTGACCCGGGCCGGCGCACGGGCGAGGCTCGCGTCCCGACGCATGTAAGCGATTTCACGAGCGACAAGTGACGGCGACCCGCTTCGCTGTTGCTCGGTCAGTCGCGCGACGACGCAAACCGCATGAAAGCGACGTCAGCGAGCGGCCAAGCGATGAGCGATGTTCTCTAGAAATCCAAAAACCGAGCGACGCGAAGCGACAGTAAAAAATCTCCGTCGCTCGTCGCTGACTCACGTCGCTTGTGCCGTCGCTCGTATCGTCGCTCGCCAAATCGCATACATGCGGTTCATGGATTGGACTGGCCGCTACTGAAACTGGTCTTAGGTGCTAATTGGAAGCTCTTACCCAGAAATCAACTTTGCAAGATCAGACATATACAAACATATAATTAAGAGCTTAAAGGTTAAAGATATAAGGTACAACATGAAAAGAACTTCGTGAAGGCACAGACAGACCCAATGTTTTGCAACTTCAAACCTTAAAATTAAGTAATTTAGAAAGACATCCAGAAACTTGGGCTTCCAGAAGGTTCATTTTCCAAAGACTGCTCACAGACAGCAGGAGAAATTGCAGAAGGCACTTGGAAAAGAACAATTGAAATCCAACCACTGCCGCGAGAGCCACCACCACAAGGATAGGAGAAATATGTGCGACTGACACCTAACACCACCTAATCTGTGTGACTGAAACATGTATTCTATCTGGTCGCCTGGCCCCACATACAAGCAGAATGCTGCTTTTGTGGGCCAGCTCTTTATTTTGTATGACTTGATTTGAAAATAAAAATTGAATTGAATTAATGAGGTGCGGCAGAATGAAAGCATACTTGACAGCTTCATCCAGGGCAGTGAAATGAACGGGTCCATATCACATCAGCGAATGACATTTTAGCGAACAGCGACATTTGAGCGAATTGACGTTTTAGCGAATAACGGGGGCGCGCGTTAACCCATCCACCGCGCTGCGCTTACGCCGCTTCGCGGCGACAGTCTGCGCCGGGTCATTACAAAAATGTGAACCCATTTGGCCCACCCGAAAACGCCGCTTCGCGGCGTTCGACTATTCGCTAAAGTGTCATTCGGTGAAACGTGGGCGTTCGCTCAAACGTCATTCGATCAAGTGATTGACTCCCGAAATGAACATATGATGTGGTAATGTAGCCAATTCTTTGTTGCCAAAAAGTCAATCATTGCCACAAAACAATACTTTGCTGCTGTATGAACAACACAACAAACTCATGTTTGTGTGAAAACATTTATTTGCACTAGCCCCAAAACCAGTGCAAGGCAACTCGCAACACTTCTCGCAAAAAAGCAGAAATGTCCCGCAGGAACTTCTTGCTTTAACTAAGGTCAAAGGCAACTATTCCAGAGACTCGGTTCCAAGCACCGGTCCGGTGCACGGAACTCAGTCTAGAAGTAATTATGAACACCGCCAGTTCGAGAAAAGTAGGCCGTCACTCATTATGTTCACGTTGCTTTTTCGTGATTACGTCTTCGGCCTTCCCATTGTCTAGCAAATGTCCACCAGAAAGTTCTTGCCAGCCAAATGTCGCAGCCGAACAGGCCAAACACTCAGTTCCACGTACCAGTACGGACTCGAGAAAAGAGGAGACAGCCATGTCCGCACGAAAGCAGCTTGCACTCACACACACTGATCAACAGCCACACACGCGTTGCCGGGAAAGAACTTCCAAGCAGCCACCAAGACAGCCGACGACAGCCTCTACGACAGGTTTCAGCAAATGTCCGGCAGAAAGTTCTGGCCAGCCAAATGTCGCAGCCGAACAGGCCAAACACTCAGTTCCACGCACCAGTACGGACTCGAGAAAAGAGGAGACAGCCATGTCCGCACGAAAGCAGCTTGCACTCACACACACTGATCAATTCAACCACGCACGCGTTGCCGGGAAAGAACTTCCAAGCAGCCACCAAGACAGCCGACGACAGCCTCTACGACAGGTTTCAGCAAATGTCCGGCAGAAAGTTCTGGCCAGCCAAATGTCGCAGCCGAACAGGCCAAACACTCAGTTCCACGCACCAGTACGGACTCGAGAAAAGAGGAGACAGCCATGTCCGCACGAAAGCAGCTTGCACCCCACACACTGATCAACAACCACGCACGCGTTGCCGGGAAAGAACTTCCAAGCAGCCACCAAGACAGCCGACGACAGCCTCTACGACAGGTTTCAGCAAATGTCCGGCAGAAAGTTCTGGCCAGCCAAATGTCGCAGCCGAACAGGCCAAACACTCAGTTCCACGCACCAGTACGGACTCGAGAAAAGAGGAGACAGCCATGTCCGCACTGAAAGCAGCTTGCACCCCACACACTGATCAACAATCACGAACGCGTTGCCGAAAAAGAACTTCCAAGCAGCCACCAAGACAGCCGACGACAGCCTCTACGACAGGTTTCAGCAAATGTCCGGCAGAAAGTTCTGGCCAGCCAAATGTCGCAGCCGAACAGGCCAAACACTCAGTTCCACGCACCAGTACGGACTCGAGAAAAGAGGAGACAGCCATGTCCTGCACGAAAGCAGCTTGCACTCACACACACTGATCAATCAACCACGCACGCGTTGCCGGGAAAGAACTTCCAAGCAGCCACCAAGACAGCCGACGACAGCCTCTACGACAGGTTTCAGCAAATGTCCGGCAGAAAGTTCTGGCCAGCCAAATGTCGCAGCCGAACAGGCCAAACACTCAGTTCCACGCACCAGTACGGACTCGAGAAAAGAGGAGACAGCCATGCCCGCATGAAAGCAGCTTGCACCCCCACACACTGATCAACAACCACGCACGCGTTGCCGGGAAAGAACTTCCAATCAGCCACCAAGACAGCCGACGACAGCCTCTACGACAGGTTTCAGCAAGTGTCCGGCAGAAAGTTCTGGCCAGCCAAATGTCGCAGCCGAACAGGCCAAACACTCAGTTCCACGCACCAGTACGGACTCGAGAAAAGAGGAGACAGCCATGCCCGCATGAAAGCAGCTTGCACCCCCACACACTGATCAACAACCACGCACGCGTTGCCGGGAAAGAACTTCCAATCAGCCACCAAGACAGCCGACGACAGCCTCTACGACAGGTTTCAGCAAGTGTCCGGCAGAAAGTTCTGGCCAGCCAAATGTCGCAGCCGAACAGGCCAAACACTCAGTTCCACGCACCAGTACGGACTCGAGAAAAGAGGAGACAGCCATGCCCGCATGAAAGCAGCTTGCACCCCCACACACTGATCAACAACCACGCACGCGTTGCCGGGAAAGAACTTCCAATCAGCCACCAAGACAGCCGACGACAGCCTCTACGACAGGTTTCAGCAAGTGTCCGGCAGAAAGTTCTGGCCAGCCAAATGTCGCAGCCGAACAGGCCAAACACTCAGTTCCACGCACCAGTACGGACTCGAGAAAAGAGGAGACAGCCATGCCCGCATGAAAGCAGCTTGCACCCCCACACACTGATCAACAACCACGCACGCGTTCGGGAAAGAACTTCCAATCAGCCACCAAGACAGCCGACGACAGCCTCTACGACAGGTTTCAGCAAGTGTCCGGCAGAAAGTTCTGGCCAGCCAAATGTCGCAGCCGAACAGGCCAAACACTCAGTTCCACGCACCAGTACGGACTCGAGAAAAGAGGAGACAGCCATGCCCGCATGAAAGCAGCTTGCACCCCCACACACTGATCAACAACCACGCACGCGTTGCCGGGAAAGAACTTCCAATCAGCCACCAAGACAGCCGACGACAGCCTCTACGACAGGTTTCAGCAAGTGTCCGGCAGAAAGTTCTGGCCAGCCAAATGTCGCAGCCGAACAGGCCAAACACTCAGTTCCACGCACCAGTACGGACTCGAGAAAAGAGGAGACAGCCATGCCCGCACTGAAAGCAGCTTGCACCCCCACACACTGATCAACAACCACGCACGCGTTGCCGGGAAAGAACTTCCAATCAGCCACCAAGACAGCCGACGACAGCCTCTACGACAGGTTTCAGCAAGTGTCCGGCAGAAAGTTCTGGCCAGCCAAATGTCGCAGCCGAACAGGCCAAACACTCAGTTCCACGCACCAGTACGGACTCGAGAAAAGAGGAGACAGCCATGTCCGCACGAAAACGGCTTGCACTCCCGCACACTGACCGCTCTGACCAGTGCTTTAGTCGCACAAGGAGTAGCCTTGGAATCGTCATCTGTGATTTCTCGGATATAAAACAAACAAGAAAATGTGGTTTGTTGTCCCCACCGTTGAAGCGTACCGTTAGAGGCGTGGCTGTTCGATCTCCTCCCCAATAGCTAACGCGCTTCATCTCAACACTCATAGTCATGCTCAGCAAATCCCATGCCAAACATGAAATGCACGCTTCCTGCGATTTGTGTGCATGTTTATGAGGCAAAACTGACGAGCGCAGCGGCCAATGGGAGCCCCGTCGACGCGCGCCAGCCAATGGAACCGAAGGAAACTATCTGCCGTTTTCGCGCTTCAGACTCATGACGTCAGCTCGCTCCATGAGAAAGTTAATGCTTTCGCATTAAAAAGCGTAGTGCCTCTTCTCTTATGCCCATTTAGCGACGGAGCCAGGGATATTTTTCAGGGGGCCGGGGGGGGGGGGGGGGGAAGTGGG
This sequence comes from Ixodes persulcatus, assembly GCA_013358835.2. NCBI lineage: Eukaryota > Metazoa > Arthropoda > Arachnida > Ixodida > Ixodidae > Ixodes > Ixodes persulcatus. The sequence goes on from JABSTQ010007594.1 coordinate 44,993, forward strand.
GGGTTTGACCTTGAAAGCTCCCCCGGCCTCCCCTCTAACTACGTCACTCGTGTAATGTCGGCTGTACGTGATCTTGAAAATCTCTAAACAGCCCGCTTTACTGAGCCGCGAAACACGGCTAATCATTAGGCAAAAAAGAAAAAAAAATATATATATATATATACACATAATTTTTTAGCGAAAAATACAAACTTAGAACAAATATCTAGTGATTGATTAGGTAATTGCATGTCTTCACCAATAAAATAATTTATATTTTATAATTTATATTTTATAAAAATAAAACTTGAATTAAGATGTCGAACACCCTGTTTGAGGGACGAGATGCACATAAGTTGATGTAGATTTCAATCAGCAAACAAAAGTAATCACGGAACGTAAAACAGGAGAAGAAGCTGGGGCATTATGTCTACTCGCCCAAAAAATATACTTCAAACTGTGTACAGAACACGATAACTCCATTAATGACCACGGTAGTGACCTCAGCCACCGAAATCGAAACCGAAACTTTATGTACGGTGGAAAAGCGCCGAAAAATACACGCACAGACAGAAAAACAGCAGGACAGGGCGCACTCTCAACTAAAGTTTATTTGAAAAGTACACTCGTATATACCCGGCAGGCATACTAATCGTCACTCATCTTTGAGCTGCCTTCGTTTCAAAAACTCATATTCATCCGTACTTCCGTCGTTTTTAATCCATTGCTTTGTTCCAACCCAAAGCCACCAGCAGCTTCCGGATTCTTGTCTGTCCGTGCAGACAAAGGCCTGTCTCAACGTTCGTGGGTCAAGTCATAGTTGAGGTGGTTGAGGTAAGTTTTGCCGATTTCATATTCATAATGCATGCCCGAAGAGTATCTACATATGCTGGATGATCTTCCGAACACCGTAGCTCACGTTGCCACCGTAATTCGGATGATATTTTAACTGTTTTCGACGCTTGAGCGATCTCCGCGATTTCGTGTCGCTGGCCGAGGTGGCGTCGCGTCACAGTTCTGAGGAATGCTGGCTGCCTTAGGCAAACGATCGCTATCACTTGTGGAGGCTGTTCGTTGAAACCTTGCGTAAGTGCTAGGCGCTATGTTGAGAATCCCGTGAATGTTTTGCGATACCGGAGCACTGCAGAGACGCTGGTCAGATTGTTTCGAAAGTTCGCGTTGCAATCGATGAGTTCTTTGGACACGCTGTAAGTGCCCGTCGCGCTAAACTGATCTGTGCTGTCAAACGCTTGGATACGGATCTTAGAACAAACGCCTTGGATGTGTTCGGGAGGGCGACACGCGTGAAGAATTATGGTTTTTACTTTGACGTGTCGTCTTGTCCTTTCTCACGCTAGCGACAGCGTATATCTCGGTCAGGGCGCACTGGCTTTTTTCGCCGCGTCCAGCGGGATGACGCGGTTTGGCGCTGGCGTTTAGCGGGTTGCAGCGGGTTGTTAGAACACGCGCCTAGCTGGGCGTCGTCGTAGCGCTCGCGTACGGTGTGTGCCCCGCGCCAGCCTGCTCTGCGTGTCGTCGGTGTTCAGGCGCGCGGGCCTAGAGTTGCTTAAAAGTGTTGACAGGACCTTGTTAAGCTCATCGTTTCCGTTGTTTTCTTCCTTACGGGCCCCTGCATATATGTCTAGCCTTGCGAGCCACCCGGACTACTACTACTACTGACGCTAATAAGGATTATTATTGTTTGTCTTAGTGGCGTTTTAATTTACCCCAGTCATATTCGTGACTTGTAGAACCCGCGGGTGCACACGTAGTTTACATGGCTGAGGAAAGAGGTTGAAGGATTTGATTAAAATGCTCTGATCTGGTATAGAATGTGTAGTGACGTTTAAGTACTTGAGCTTTTGGTAAAGTTGAAGGGAGTCTCTTAAGACATTTTGGAACCATGGTCAAGACCCAATGCTGGGTACAATTTTAGTCTAAAGGCTGGTCCACACTGTTGCTACCGACTAGGACTGAGTCCGACAAAACCAGTCTTTAAGCCTCTTGTGACGGCTTATGACCGGGCTGCGCAGCAGCAATGGCAGTCGTAAGCAACTTGAAACCCTGTTTTGTTCAATGTGGTCATAGTCGGTTGCAACAGTGTGAACCAGCTTTAAGACGTTTTAGGTGCATGTAACTAACAGTAGCTTCAGGATAAACTTGCGCATTGTACTACCCCAAAGTATTTCGATCACATCCTCGGTTTAGATTCTTGATCTGTATCCCAGCACTAAGTAACGTCAAGACGATTGTTGATTGCTGTGCAGGTGCCTATCATGCGAGCTGTGCTATTTCTAGGTGGTGTTTAATTTGTTTTTAAGTGCCCGGGATTTTTTAATGTACCAGTAGGTATCTAAGCTCCACATGCACACTGTTCTTAATACAATTAATTCATGCAGAATCTCATTTTCCTTATTTGGTTGAGTTTAATGGTGGTGTCATCATGGTCTTTGCACTGTCGACGACAAGAGAAGCGTAATGTTGGCACTTGTTCTTTTATTGATCTGTGAATCAAGTTCTGGTTTCTTTTTTGTTCCAGAATGTCAGTCGGAGTCTTATTCATGTTGTTGCAGGAAGTCTGTATGATGACGAAAAAACTGCAGGTGACTAGAAGCTGCCGATGAGCTACCAGTCCGGATAGCAGCTATCAACTCGGCAAGGGCCTGCAGGCGTATCAGCCCCACCCGTTTCTCTACTGCCATTCGAGACAGGATGCTTTGTAAAAGGTGAAAGAGGGCCCATGCACTGCTTCTGCAGGGCCCTGCTGGTATTTATCTGACAGAGGCGAGGAGAGAGAGAGAGAGAATAACCCTCAACTTGACAGTCCACGGAGAGCCAGGATTTTGGATTTTGCGAGAACAATGATGCTTGCCTTTAGCTCATATATTTTTTGCTAGAAGTTGTACGACCAACCGCCAGGATTGTCTCATCCGACAGCAGAACATGCCGGCTACTGTGGCGTCATTTAATCTTGTCGCTTAGAGACCACTTTTAATGCATGGGTGGTATAAAACACTAAACACACCAGTTGGAGGCGCATTCCAGGCACCATACTGTAGCATTTGCTGCTTAAATGTCCTCATTGCAGTTATAACAATTTCCGGATTCTGTTTCTTTTTTTCAGTGGGAGCTCATGAAGGTGGCACCATGCATGGAGGGACAGAGTGGCTGACAGTGAGCTGCCCAAGACAAGCTGCTGGCTCTCCCGACCATCTCCGAAAGCCTGTGGATAGGCTAATTGACAGACGTGCCTGGACATTTATAAATGGTAAACACAATCTAGACTGTCTTTGAATTATGCCTTGGTCTAATGGCTATAGCTTGGATGCCATGTTTGGCTGATAGAATTGAACTGGATATGCTAAGCGGGCTTTGTCACCAATTAAGCACACGCTGGGACGCTTATTCACAAACTCCGCTTCCCAGTCCATGAGCCACCAAAGACCTAGCCAAAGAGATCCCGAGTCAGCCATGATCTCATGTTTTATATGTATATGATAGTAATATTGTGGCACTTCTTCATGCAATTTGACATTCTAATCGTTCCCATCGCTAAGGATACATTTTTGTGGTGCCATCCGTGTTAGTTTTCAAAAGTACTGTAATCTGGGCCTTGCTATGTTAGCTGCCATGAGAGCTGTCCAGCTTGTGTGAATCGCTTGCCAGGGATGTTTTTGCCACTGGAGGCGCATTTCCTAGGGGCTGAAACTATTTTTGGCTTCATACTTGGCTTAACTTGATCGTTGAGCCATTGACTTTCTCGTTTGACGCTGGCATTGCCACCACAATAGTCCCATCACCTACACTGGCACTTCTCTCCTTTACAAAACGTACAGCCGTTTGCATCCATCTACTCATCCCTTAGATGGTCTTTTTTCCTATGCCATAGTGGCCCTTAAAGGGAAGCTGAAACACTTCTTGAAAAAAACGAGTTAGAGGTGAATTCTGGCGTATTTGTATCCCGTGAATCTGAATATCACATTCGCTTTCCCCGAAGATGCAACTAGAAGCGAGAAAACGCGAAAAACATCCGACCAGTCGTGACGTCATACTAGGATATTTGAGCCGCCAAGCGCGTGTCGCTCGTGTGGGCAGCGCGTGCAATGACAAGCTTGCCAGGTATATTTTTCCGCACTGACGGCAGTCACGACGTCTCTTTCTGACCTTTTTGAAAATAGCAAAAGTGCGCGTGCATAGCTTTGACAGGCGCTGAAGATGCGCGAGAGCAGAGATTCCGAAAACTCCTAGTGTGACGTCACGCCCCGGGAAGGAGGGGCTTCGGCGGTACTTTAAAAATTAATTTCTGAAGCATCCGTGCACCAAATTGAAAAATAATCTTGATATTCCTGATCCTGGAGGTAGAATGAAGGCCATTGAAGTCTTTTTTCTCAAATACAAAACCGCTTCAGTTTCCCTTTAAGGAGGTTATGACACGAAAAGTAAATGGATAGATTATTCTTGAAATGGAATGCTGATAGGCTACTTAGTATATACACAAAGTTATACAATTTTTAGAGCTCTGGTAATTGCAATATTCAATTTACGAATTTTTAATATTTTCATCTGACGACCAGGCAACAAACACTGCCCAAGTTAGTCACACCATGGTGTCCATAAACCACGTGACCATGAACGCTATCTCATTCTAGGCACCCCCATGATCGCCCAAGCTCTCCTCGCCGTGGTATGATCAAAACCGCTCACGCAACTCGGTAACCCGAAAGCTTTTCTCGCTCTCTCTCCCAGCCCATTGACCTTCCACCCTGCATGCGCCTGCAAGATATTCGCGGACGACGGTGACCACGGCGAGTTCGTCCGTAACTCGCCGTGGCTGGTCGCCAGCGGGTCGCACTCAAAATGAACAGCTTCCAACATCTCTTGATAGCAATCACTCTCATTGCTGCTGCGATCAATGTCGAACACTTTGACAAGGCGAGCGATGCCGTAGACGTAATCGTCACGGACATCATGCTCGAAACGCAGAAGATAAACGAGGAAGCTGAAGCTCGAGACGCTAAGAGAGCCAAGTCTCTGAGTGTGTGCAAGGAGACACCGCGCTGGAGGCTGGCTACGTAGCCAGCCTTCAGCTCTGCCCGGATCCGCCCCTCCGAGGGACCCACGTATAAATCGATGTATCCACGAAACTATCGCGCCATTTTCAAAGTAAATTTGGCAGGATTATAACAACATACAATGGGACCTAGCTGTAGTTTTAGCTCATATTTTATTTTTGGCGTGTCATAACCCCTTTAGGGTAATCAATCAGCTATCCACTTGCAGTGAGGTTCTTCACATCAAGAGCTGAAAGGAATATTTCACACTCTTTTAGAAGATTCTTCACATCAAGAGTATAAGGAATCTCACATTTTTTTAGAAGATTGATCCCAATACAGGAATGTTGCTTGCCCCAACATCTCTAAACCACCTTTGTAGTGGTTTCTCAATGTCTTAATATGTAGTGCATCAGGATGTGTTCTGTCCCGCTTTTATGCCACCGCTTTTCTTGAGTTGTTTACCCAAAGTGCTTTGAAAGATCTTGTGGGCTCCAGTGACACAAGACTTCTTGTCTCCTTCTCCACGTGTCTTACTTCAAGTTTTGTCACAAATGTCAACTTCGCCCTCTTGACGTTCACAGCCATGACAACATGTAGGCCTATTTGATGGTTGATTGTAATGTCAAATATCCCCCGATTGTTCATATTGGATATCATTTGTCTGCGGTGTGTTCTGCAGCCACAAACTTCTGCCATGCCACCACTACGCATTGGTGTACGGCGGAGAAGCCTGCTACGTGACTTCAGAGCATGCAGTCATTAAATTCAACACTAGGGAATTTGATAGTGATGTCTCATAAATATGGACACCTCCATTCCTCCCCAAAAGCGTCCATAATGTGAGCTGTCCACTCTAACGGAACAAAAAGACAGGTATTTACCCAGTTGGTCCCCAAAAATGGTTTTTATATAGCAGAGTATCCATATTATTGAGACATGACTGTTTACCTATTCTGCCTGAGTCCTACTAGAGCGACAAAGAGAAACACCCGACAGTGATATGCCTCAATGCTGGATGATACGCCAAAAACACGGACAAGATGAAGAAAGATCTGGGCGGGACACGTCGTAACTTTCAATTGAATGGTTTACTTTGGTAAAAAATATATCTACTGATAAGAAGCGACACATGCTGGCAGAACACTGTAAACCTGATTCGCATGGTGCTATTTTACTTCAATGTTTTTTGTTGTGACGTCACTTGTGCAGGAAATAAAAGCATAGGGAAGCTGCGGTGCTAGATTTCAGTGGTGTAAATTTGCAAGAAAATTCGCACCATGTGAAGCGGG